>SNQJ01S0152240.1:32783-47276 GCA_010110895.2 Picea sitchensis | reverse complement strand
TCTTTGTTTCCAATAATCTGATCTGAAGGATGATTCTTTTGTACTCGTTTGCTAGGTGTCTTTGGAGATACTTGGTGAAATTTCTCTTCTACTTCTATTGGATTCTCTTCATCTTCATCTTTGTCTTCTTCTTCTTTTTCATCTTCTTCTTCAAAAAGTTATTCCATTGATTTGTTTTCTTCTTTCTTTGATTCTGGTCTGCCTGTTTCATCAATTGTTACGTTGATGCTTTCCACAATTTTGTTTAATCTTAGATTGTAACACGTGTATGCTTTCCTTGTACTTGAGTAACCAAAAAGTATTCCTTTGTCCACAGAAGAGTCAAACTTTCTCATTATGCTATCTTCTCTTTTGATGTATCATTTTCTTCCAAAAACTCCGAAGTGCTTCACATTTGTTGGTCTTCCTTTCCATAGCTCGTAGGGAGTTTTATCAGTGTTGTTTCTGAGCATTACTCTATTTTGAATGTGAAATGATGTATGCATTGCCTGTGTCCAAAAAATATCTGTCAACTTTGAATCCATTATCATTGTTCGAGCCATTTCTTGTACTATCCTGTTCTTTCTTTCAACAACTCCATTCTATTGAGGTGTCCTAGTGACGGAGAATTGCCTTTTTATTCCATGATAGCTGCAGTAGTCCATAAATTCCTTTGAGGTGAATTCTCCTCCATTATCTGATCTTAAGCATTTGATTCTTGAATCCATCTCATTTTCAACCATTTCCTTGTAGATCTTGAAATTTTCAAAAGCTTCTGATTTGTTCTTGAGAACTTGAAAATAGGCTTCTGATCATTCTTGGCAATCATCCAACTATTGTAAGTGTCTCTCACATTTTAATCCTTTTTGTTGTAGTTGGTCCAACTAGATCGTATGCACAATTTCGATTGGTTTTGTTGTTGAATATTCCTTTGATTTGAACCTAGTCTTTGTTTCTTTCCTTGTTGGCAATGCTTACACAAAGTGTTAGTTGGTTTTCATGATCTGAGATTTCTCATTTGCTTCTCTTTTTCTTTGACTTTGGCAGTTATCAAAATGCATGTGGTATTGTTCCATGAACAACTTTCATCTTCCTTTTCTAGACAACTCTTTTCATTTCCAATTTAACTTAAAACATATGTGTGTTGTTTGAAGTTATTGCAACTGTAGCAACTAATTTTCCATAACCTTCTTTTCTTATCTCACACTTTTGTGAATCAAAGTAACTTTATGACCCTTTCATACATTTGACCCTTAAAGATTATGTTTCATATCTTCTACTAGTAGAACATTTTACGTCTTTTCATTCTTGTTCCCAATTCGGTTCAGTGCCTTTTCCAATGATTTTTGGATGAATCATCATTTCAAGGAGGCCGATCCATATCTTTCCTTCATTAATGATAAAAGAAACTTGTCTCTATCACCTATCATGTGTTTTGAACATCCAACTGTCAACATACCAACTATGTTTCTTTTGTTTAGCTTGTAGAGGTGTGCATTCTTCGTTTCTATCGGTCTACTTTCTTATCCATGTTGTTTTTAGAGGTTCTTGTTTGTGACTTTATTTGAGGTTCTTTGGGAGGGACTATCGTTAAATTTTGGACATGTGTCCAAAATTATTACATTGTAACATTCCACTTGGGTCTCAAATGTTCAAATATTGTAACTTCTTCTCGTGTTTCACTGGGTCTTCTTGAATAGCCAACTTGTATGGCTCTCAAGTATTTGGTAATTCTGTTGTTATCTCTTCAATTTATAGCTTTATGTCGAAAATTATTACATGCATAGCGGCCTAATAATATGGTTTGATACCTGGTAATTAAAGATCTTATGAAAGGATTGCTCTTATGAATCCTTCTTCTTCTTGAGACTTTGTCTATCGGTGTTGATTCTGAAATCACGAATCTTCTTGGTGGAGGAGTGTCAGCAATCTTCCTTGTATATATTTTATCCCCTTTAGTTGTTTCTTCACTTAACTTTTTGGATTTGTTTCTTGCTTTGTTTTGGGTTGATTCATTTTATGATTGTATCTAATTATGGACTTGTCAAGATAAGATTTTTGTTGATAATGTCATCGAACTTTTGAGCCTAATGCGCACGTTTTTTCTTTTGAATATCCTTTCTTAGTGTGACAATCTCTGCTTCCAGGGTTTCCAATGATCATGTCCTTTCCTTTTAATTGTTCTTTGAGTGCTTATTCAATTCTTTTATCTTATTCTATTCTATTTGAACCTTAGATTTTTGTGATCATTTGTTCTGATTTCTTGAGTGTCTTTTTCTTATCTATTTCTTCTTGTAGTTTTTTTTTTTTTTTTTTTTTTTTTTTTTTTTTTTTTTTTTTTTTTTTTTTTTTTTTTTTTTTTTTTTTTTTTTTTTTTTTTTTTTTTTTTTGATGCCTAGTTTTGCTTTGATCGGCTGGATTGATCTTTTGGACCCTATATTGATCTATTAATCGCTTGACATTCTTTTGAGTTGCTTTTTAGCCATCTTTGCTTTGTTTGGTTTGAAGGATTAGTCTCTTTTGCTGAGAGTCTTTCAATTACAAAGCGTGTGTTTTTAAGAATTGTTTTAGGGAAAGAATCCGGATTTCTTTTGAATAGTTTTGCTTTAAAAGAAACTTTTTAGTTTGGGTTTCTTTGTTTTAACAAAGTTCATTATTGATTTGGTGAAATTTTGAAAACAAAAGATTTAATTTATTGCTTATATTAGATTAGGGGCATCTTTGCATTTTAGAGTAAGCGAAATTGCATGATTCTTGGAATTTAAGGGGGGCATGTATCATGCATTGGTGTATAGTCTTTTTTTCTCATTTCTTGAGAATATTGATATTGATGAGTTTTAAAATTTTGGGACATTGTGTCAGGAATGATAAATGTTTTTCTCCTTCTCGTAACATAGATTTCATCGAAATGAAAAGATTGCATCTTCATCTCTTTGCATAACTTTCAAATTCGGTTGAAACACCATATTGTCCACGCCATTTTCCTTTTGGTAACAACCATAAAATAAAGCTCTTACTAAAAATTGATTAGACATTTTATCTTTTTTACTGGTAACAAACCACATTAGATTAGTCATTATGGCTTTGGAATAGGTGTGAAATATAACTTTCCAAAGATGAAAAAAACATGGTATCTTGTGCTAGGGAGAGTTAAATCCACCCCTTTACATTTTGTCACAGGAAGCCCTTCTCACACAAGGGTCAATCAAGGTTGCATTGAGGCTGGAAGGGAGTTACTCAACCTTCTTTGTTGATCTTGGTGTAGAGATTACTGCATTAGCAGAGTTGCCAGGAGAGCATACCCACAATGATGAGTGGAATCCTTTCAATTTTATTTCAGGCTACATACCCTACCCTTGCACGTGGATTGGACTATTGATTGTTTCCCTAGGCATTGTTGTAGTGATTGGTAACCCTAGAGGCCTATATATTTAGGGTCTTTTACATAGGTGTTTTGTGGAGAAAGTCTTCACGATTTTTCAAGGTCGGCGTTGGTCAAACTCCTTCGGGCTCCTTGGAGGAATTTATACCATATGATTATGTGTGGGATCTTGCACTAGGGTGTAAATCTGTTAAGAAGGTCATCAGCATTATCTTTCCACCCACTCTATCTGACCTTCTTACTTTTTCCCCATGACGTTGGATTTCATCACCAACTAGTCGTTCATTGTGAGAAGGTTTTTTTTACTTTCTTGTTTACTAGATTTTTTAATTATTGTGCGGTTTTGTTTTCCTTAGGGGACTCTAGATTGGATATTTATTTAATGGTGTCGGTTCAGATTACCAATGAAGGAACCTCTACTCCAGCAGAACCTTTTGTTTTTCCTTCTTGAGCATTGGGTACTCCTCACATACTACTTTTTGGTATCTAAGTCTCACTATTGGATTCTGGGGTATGGTTGTTTTCACTCAAGTAATCCAAAATGTAGTTACTGCTTCAATCACAAGCACTTTAATAGCATCAACCTCATGTTGATCGCTTTCACCTTATTAACCAATAAAAGTCTTCTTAGCCTCTTGCAAAGATTAAGCAGATTTCATCTTCTTAGATGAGTGAAGTTCAAATTGTATTAGCAGGGTGAATGAAGAAGAAGAAAGAAGGGAATAAGAAGAAAAATAAGCAAGGATCCCAACTTCCAATGTCAAACATGTTGGGAAACAACTAGTTACTCTTAATGCGTCTTTGGGAGTGTTGATGATGTCAAGATCACCCAAACAACCCATAATCCCAAGTAACCTTGCAAGTTGTAAGGGTATCCATCTTCTTAAAGGATTTCTGGTCTACCCAAGGTTATAGAAGTATGGTATCCACAGCACCCTAAGCCAGCCCATGCTCGTCGACCTACGAACAATATGTTGATGATCTCACACCAATGATGTGAATGGGTTGGGAAGAAGAAAAGTAGAACCAAGTTGTCGTGTATGTTATGGAAAGGGCATCATCTAACTCATATTTTCCCTCATATGGAAGAGCCTCAAAATTCCTGGAAGACAATATTGTTTCCCATCCTCAACTTATGGTTTCTTATATAAGCTTACTCTTGACCCCTATAGTTACATTTAGATTATCACTCTGGTCCCTTCAGGTCAGTAGGTTGATCATGTCGTCGAAGCTATTCGTAATCCTTAGTTGAGCCGATTGACAAAGTGGTTGATCCTGATACCATCCTCGATCAATCCCACTCTCCCCTCAGTGAAACTAAAGTGGTCCGATCAATGCACCATCCCTCGATTGATCCACTCTCGGGTTAAGAGTTTCCAAGTGGTTGATCCATTTCCACCTATCAACCCATTCTCCCCTTGGAGAATGCAACCCAAAGTAATTAGATCGATCTCATCGTAGGTCAATCCTATCTCTGTTAGAGAAGTAAACTCGATGTACCCATTTTTCTTGTTGATACAAGCTACGCCAGCAGCCGGGGGTATTCCTCCTCCTCCCATAGAAACCCCTCAAGTAATGAGGCCATCCATTTGATTGGGGTGTGCTAGCTGGGCCTCGTCTTCCCTCTCACACTCCCTTCAATATTACAGTATAGGTTTGTGGTTGAAGTGTTCTGGACATTTGATAGATGAAGGTTAGATCTATTAGTATTTTGTCCTCTATTGCCAGCAAGCTTTGGGTTATCCTCATTTTGTGTCGGTTACACAGACTTTGTTTTCTTTTAACAAAATAAATAGTCAAGCTTTAGGGACCCTTCCTCGTTTTCTTGTAACTTTGGGAGGGAAATTTGTCTTTATCAATGTCATGGTTGTCCAATACCCCTTGGATTTTTTTTCTTTACTCCTTGGGAGAGATTATGTTTATGCCATGAAAGCTTATATTTTGTCTACCACTACGTGATATCTTTCCCTCATGATGAATGAGTTGTGATTGTTGATCAACTTTCGTTTGTTGGCCCTGGCTTGACCATCAACTCAATGAGATCCCTAAATGGTTCTTATTTGTAGACGGTATCGCCCCCACCATGGGTAAATTATGTGGTGTTGTTTCCCATGGCTTCAACTTCCGATGACTTAGAATCCATTAGTTGACATGTTGATCTCTTCAATAGGTTGTTAGAGTCGATATCTTTGCTTAAATCCGCGACCCTTGACATGAATTGTCCTTCGGTGACATACCTTCCAGGTGAAGACCTCTTGGAAACCATGGCAGTTTGTCCACTTGAAATGGTGTGGGCATTGTCCTCTTGGAATCTATGATCAAGAAGAGAGACTTCGAGGATAGTTTTTCATCTCTAAAAAGAAACCTCATTAAAAAATAGAAACAAAGGTCTTTGAGCATAGTTTTCTGATTTTCAAGAGCTCATTAAAAAATGAAACCACTTACGGGGATAGTTTTTTAAGTCCTACCATTGTGACAACTCATTAAAAATGAAGCGGATATTCTGAGCATGGTTCATGTTTACGTGTCAAGCTCATTAAAAATGAAGCCAGTTTCCCTCCTCTCTATTTGAGTCAAGTCCTTCTTCTGGTATTTGAAGCTTCGTTTCATTCGTCTTTGTGGTTGGATGAAATGAAGCTTGAAACATTGGCTTGACCTCTGAACTTCATCTTGAAGTTAAAGCGCGCTAGCTTCTTAAGAACAAAGTACCCAACCATCCTTGTGTTATGTGTTAGGAAGTTCAAGCATAGTTTTTACTTTGTTTCAAGCATTGTAAAAATGAAACGAGGTTCAAGCATAGTTTTGTTTGAGTTTTTAAGCTTGTGTAGAAACAAAATCTATCCCAAGCATGGTTTTTTTTTTTTTATATTTTTAAATGTTAATATTAATATTGTTTTAACACTTAGAAATTATAAACCTTAACCCCTAATCATCATTGAGAATAAGTTACCGAGCTTAGTCTTTGTTCTTTCTCATGCCTAAGTGATAAATAGTAAGAATGCTTAGAATGGCTTTTATCCTTTTTCATACTTTCGTGGAGTTATACAAAATGGAAACCCAGGTTCCATCTTTTAGACTCTAAACATGAAAAGATAGCCTAACGACCTTGTTCTTTTCACTCTCATTAAACTATTTATGAAAAAGCGTACGATGGTGGTTTGTCTCTTTTTCGGTCTCGCCGGACTACTTTACGAAAAAGGAACTCAAATATTTCTCTTTAAGTGATTTTTAGACTCACTTTCAATACATGAAAAACCCCTAAGTTTTTCTTTCTTTGGACTCATTAAACAAACATTGAAAGACCCATATGGGACGAAACCACTCCTCCCTAGGGTTCATTAGAAGAAGCTTGTCTTAGGGACTCATCAGAAGGATGAGTTTACATTAAGCATATGTTATCCTCCTATCAAGCTTGTGTAAAATAAAGTGGTACTCACGAGAAATGGTGGGGAAAAAATTGGAAAGAAATATATCTAAACCTGTATTATGTGGAAGAGTCACTTTTTGAACATAAAACCCTTTCCCGCTCCTGCTTAGTATCCTAGGTTGGAAAATCCAGCATATAAGTCATACTTCTTTATAAGATTACAAATGGGTATGTGATCCCTATTGTTGAGTGATGTTTTTCAAGGCGGTTGTAAAATTAATGATCAATATGTTCAAAGAGATGTTCAACCCGAGAAGCCTTCTATTAAAATGGAAGCCGTTTATGAATTTATGTAATCCTTCTATTGTGTTGACCATCCTTGAGTCGGTCTTGAATCACTTGTTACTCGATCTACCACATCAAATCTTGTTACTGTTTCCTTGTGGTAGTATGGGATACATTAAGGCCCTCACATTGGCAGGATTTTTCCTGTCAACTTCAACTCATTATCAGGAAACAAGACTTAGAGGCAATTTAATTTTACATTGGAACTTACATACCTGTTGATAAGTTTCTCACTTTTAACGATTAGGTTTTCATTATTATTTTGATGGAGATTAGGCAGGTATTTGCGACTCTGACTCATTTATCCCACATTAGTTGGATTGTACTAGTGTGTAACATATCCACTATGAAAATTCAAAATTTTCGCAAGAGTATGTAAAGAGAAGGGCTAGAGACGCTTGTTATGAGCAAATTACTCAGGAACACCTTGCAAAACAAGCATTTTCCATTTAATACAAGGACAATAGTTTTTCTTACATATTTCCTATGTTGAATGAATGTTTGTGAGCATTATCAAGAGACTCTACACAAAGTCACCGGAGAGGTCACAAAACTCTTTGAAGGGTTCAGGGTTCCACGAGCTTCCGGGGAGGGAGTAGTGTTCATATATCTGTGAGGAGCGATATTCAATGTTTAAATTCTAGGAAATACATCAAGGTGAAACCTTTGAACATTTGAAGTCTTCCAAATGTTGGAGAAAGTGCCAAAGCTCAAAGAACTAACAAATATGCATTCCGGATCAACCAGAAGATGCGGATTGTGGGTTCATGTCCGGGCTTCGAGGTTTAGAAACCCTTAATAGCCAGTGAAAGTCCCAGAAGGAGAATCATATGATTTGGCGTTTAGGAGTTGAGTCTGGAGGATGAGAGTTGAGACACAGAGCATCAAAATGTGAGGTGAATTAGTCACGAGTAGATCCCATCTAGCGGGAGAGTGGCCGAATACCGTCTATTTCATAGATTGGTGCCGGGACTCATAGAGAGGTGAACACAGCAGATTGCAGTACTTGAAGTCCCAAAGAAATCTGAGCGATCCGTTGAAAAGAAGGACACATTATCCGCAGATCACCCATATCGAGGATTCAAACATCAGTGGAGAGGAAGTCCTTCAACTTCACTAGTGATTCTGAGCAGTCGGGGACGCTTCCATCTGAGGGGGATAGGTGGCAGCAATCATGGGTTCGGCTAAGTGTCGAAGAAGTATGAGTGCAGGCTTCATGAACTTAGAGGTTCACAAGGTAAGAGCCAGAGTTGGACACACCAAATTAAATGAGTGGTGAATTTGTGAGGAGAAGAGACAGCCGTAGGATCCAGGTCAATGGAGGACCGTTGGATCAGAGCCTCACTGTGTGTATCGTGCATTTGGAGGTTCGGGGGTTGAGAGAACCTCTTCATTTTCAAAGTTGCAAAGTGTGAAAATTAGAGGCACGAGTGTGGACACGTTGCAGAACCACAAGGTGGGGCCAGCGTGGTTAACAGGTGGATACGCGTCATCTAGAGAAAGGAGTCAACACTCAGTTGAATTCTCGCATCTCAGAGATTTGCAAGATAGGAGAATGAAGGCTCAACGCCTTAGACTTATGGCGTGTCGCTGGCGAGCTCACAAGAAGGAAAGTTAATGTCACTTCTCAAGGTTTTGTGAAGGGAAGGTGCCAAGGTTAGGCGGCTGAAATTAGTCGCGATTAGCAAGAGGTGCTAGTCATTAGAAGCCCTGGCCGGTGAAATTCACACAAAGAGGGGAAGGTGTTGATAGAGGGCTATACCCATTTCTTGATCTTGGGTATCAAGAGGTGGAAAGGAAGGAGGAGTCGAGAGTTTTGACTTGTGAACTCGCGAGATCGCAAGATTTAGAAAAGTGACTTTGGGATAGGCCCTTGGTCATAACGTTGTGGTCACACGGAGAAGGTGGAGCTTGCACCTGATCTTTGTTCACCGAGGAGCTTCGAAGGTGGGAAGTGGTATCGAAAGGGTTCCTTTGTGGGGAAATCTATCCAGGGCATCAGGTAGGACAAACACCAAAACAGATCTCCCGAGAGAAGACCAGAAAGTCTGTGTTAGTTCATCATACATATATATATAAATATAAACATAGGCATATATGGTCAGCCTGTGAAAGTAAAACATCACGACCATCATTTTCTGATCAAAACACCCTGCAGATAGTCTTACACTAAAACCATTCATAATTTCACGGACTATGAACATATAGGTTAGCATATAAATTTGAAGATACAAGTTATAACACTTATCAGAAAAACTACGGATGATGCAATGCTTTGAGAGGGTGCTCATTTCCATAACCCGTGAAATTTGAGAGCAACTCCCAATGGATTTACCACTATACACCCAAATACAAGACCCGCGATCTTTGCAAAGACTATGTCTCTTTTTTCCAGTGATCGAGAATGAGGTTACTCTCCTTCTTCTTTGTTATCACTCATTCTATATTTTTCTAGAGTTCTCCTCCTCCTCTTCCACCGGCGATACGCCCCGATCCCTCCTCCTACCTCTTTCTCCTTTAAGTGAGGTTTAGCGTGTGGAGCGATTTTCCGCTACTGATTGGTTAGGTCTAAGGGCTCTACGAATGGGTGACTCTTTGTCCCTCATTACTCATGGGATCCATTTACCTACCAACCTAACGAGTCATTTAATTAAAGACTGATGACAGCTCTTGGTTCTCAGACGGTGAAGTCAAATCTGTTATTGGTCTCGATGAAGTTAATGCCACCTTTCGGGTGCCTTCCACCACCTTTCTTGATCCATCATGGTCTATTTTAGCATATCCCCTCTCGGTAGTCCTGCAATATATATATATATATATATATATATATATATATATATATATTCATAATATTATTCACATTCATCGACCCTTTTCACAAGGGTCCATTCCACATCACACATTCACATTTAGGTTGCCACAATGCTTGGCCGATTAGATTTACTTTTACGGTGAGGTGGAAGCAGGGGGTGTTACATAGTGTACTTTGGAGTCATTGACATTAATGGTGATTTCCCTCTAACTTGGTAATGGTATACACTAATGACCGGTAATCAAAGTGGTTTCCACCATATTTTGACCGACATGTATTCACATAGTTAGATTCTTACTATAGAGTGGTGGAGATGAAGATACGGATCTTTTTCGACAAATTGGGGTTGCATTGGGTATATTCAGTTTATTACCGTTGTAGATCCACATTGTATGTCTAGTGGATATGTTCAAATTTGATTCTTTAACATAGATCCCTGATTGTATTTTTGGGTATTTATGTTCAGATTTGAGTCATGCTCGGCATGGATCCAGTGTATGTTTGGTGGCCATGACTTTTGTCTTACTTGACATGGATATTCACACGTTGGCATTTATGCTTTGATTCATTTGTATTACGAGGTATGGGGTACCTACCTGGTGATGACCTATTATTATGCTGTGTTCCTTGTTTGTTGGTTCCGATAGCCTTCCCTTATTCCCTACACACTTTCGTGAAATTGTTTTGTTTATCACTCTGTTCTAACTTAATACTTTGAGGGGCTCTCTGTTACACATTATTTTTTGTCATCCCTATAACCGTTAATGATATAAACCTATATATTTTTTCTTTAGAGGGCGGGTAACAAAGGTTCTGAAACAAGAAGAATTTTTCACGAGAAAAGAAGTTGCATTCTCCTTTCTAAAAAACCCTATTAAATAAGGCCAGTGTTGGCTGCACTATATATAGGGTGTAATGATTCCTGATCATCTCCCCCCTACCCTAAGGCTAGGCTACAACATCTCCACAGGTTTCTCTATATCTAGGTTGCGAGAATTCCAGCACGTGGGAAAAATGAGTGTTTTCTCAGATCTTCTAGAAGGAGAAACTTCCCATGGTAGTGGTATCCGAATGGTTTGGATATTACCCGCTTTCATGATTTAGTAGGATCACTTCTAACCTCATCACCTTATCCTCTTGATAAAATCAAAGGAGAGGATCTCTCTGGAGAAGGCCTAAGTTGGATTTAGCTTGGAATTATTTGCTTAGTTGGAGTGTCTTTGAGTTTGCCTTTGTCAAGATAGATTGTGAATATTATCATATCTATGCTCTGAGAATTCTTGGAATGGAAGTGTGTGTGGGGAACAAAAGGACATTTGGAAGGGACCTTATGACATCAAGGCCATGGTTGTAATCTCTCTTTCATTTAATATGATCTGATGTCACGATTCTTTCCTATATAAATCTTGTTGTGTTTTATTGTATGATTCCTTGATCACATACATAGGTTTATATTAAGTTTATATTATTAGTATCACTTTGGTTGGTTACTTGCGTTTTTTGGGTTCATCATTGTATGAGCATTGGAGCAGATCTAGGATGGCGATAATGGCGAGGAGAGCTTAACATTTAAGCGGTATGTCACCTATCCCTCTTTGGTTGGTAATTCAATATTTAAAACTTAAGGAAAATTTCATGTTCTGGTGTGTTTTGTTCTAGACCTAGATGGATCTTTAATATGATACAGTAATACGATTCTTTCCTATAAATCTTGTTGTGTTTTATTGTATGATTCCTTGATCACATACATAGGTTTATATTAAGTTTATGTTATTAGTATCACTTTGGTTGGTTGCGTTCTTTTGCAGGTTCATCATTGTATGAGCATTGGAACGAATCTAGGACGGCGATAGCGAGAGGAAGCAACATTTAAACGGTATGTCACCTATCCCTCTTTAGTTAGTAAATTCAATATTTAAAACTTAAGGAAAGCGTCATGTTCTAGTGTGTTTTGTTCTAGACCTAGGCGGATCTAGGGAGATCAGTTAGTGTTCGCACCTACCGATTTATCCTATAATAGTCCACATACTTTTAGCAGTTCCATCTCAACATCAAGTATAAGACAGGAAACACCAACCACGTCCCTGATTTCCTCAACCTCTTGCCAGTTGCAACACTCACCCTGGTGCTAAACTCTTGCGGCCATGAGACCTCTAGATGGCCCCAACTCTATGAGAGAGATCCTAACTTCACTTCCACCTACTATATGTTGGGCACAAACACAGATGTCACTAATTTCCATCTTCAGGATGGGATATTTTGCGATCTATGCCATCTTTTTGTTCCATCAAGAAATCGAGCAAAGCTTATTTGGGAAGCCCACTACAATCAAGTGGAAAGTGTTGGTGCAGGCCTAATTTTGAGGAAAATATCTATTTTTGGAGCGCGTTTATTAGGAGGAATAAAATAATCATGCAGAAAAAAAAGGAATATCAGTGTGGAACCTACAACCCCATGTGCAAATAATACACTCGAAAGAACATCAATGTTTAGAAAACCGAATTTTAGTGGAAGAAGAGCAACAAGACATGGGTCCAATCAAGGAAAATAAACTAGGGGAGTGTTGGCACTTAGTTATGGAAGGAAGAGGAGAGAAACATGAACTACGCAAAAGGCACATTAACCAAGAATGGGTCGAAGTGGTCAAGGAAGCATAAAAGAAGGAGCGAAGTAAGGGAAATCTATCCATTTAAAGAGAAGATCAAGGAAGACAGATCAACAAAGAATACGGATTGTGGAAAACTCAGCAAGAGGAAAAAGCCACCAACAGATGCTTTGGAGAACCTTGTGGAAAAGAAGGAAGAACATGCTAGCGAATCCCTTAAGATACGGGTTGCGTGGGACCTAGGGTTTTTACACCTAGGGTTTTGGTATTTAGGGTTTTGACACTTTGGCCTCGGTCTAAGGTTGTTCGAGAGTTAGTATAATGTATAAATAAATATCTAGAGGAGTGAGTAAGGGTTGTTGATGTTAATTGATTATTGTTGTTGCATAAGAGAAGCATTGTATTGTGAGAGAATTCTTGTATTGTGGATATTCAACTGGGTGTGAAGATCAACCCTACAGCTGGGTGCACAGGGAGGGGAGAGAAACAAAAGGAGAGAGAGAGAGAGAGAGATATCTGCAGCTAAGTGCGCATATAGAACTGTATGTTTCCATTTAATATATCAAGAAACATAGTTATGTGGATATATCCCTAGGGAGAGGATGAACCATGTATATCTTGTTGTTCTATGTGATTGATGTTGTGTGAGTTGACATTTGATATATTTTTATTGCATTGTTGTGTTAGCTTAGATATATAACTTGCGAAGTAGGATTAATCATGTTAAATAATATCTAGATTGATTGTTTTTTTGTTTTGGATTCACTTTGCATTTCCTCTGGTTGTAGACACCCGTGTCCTGCAACCCCCCTATTGTTACTTCAGGTGAGACTGCATCTATTTCACAGGTGTTTCCGAAAGGGCCAGTAGTTAGGTCTTGTTGGTGCTCCATAAGAGTTGAACCCTGGTTCTGCCCCTGTACCAACAAATGGTTCCATTTTCGGGACCAAGATCTTCTTGAGGGAATGTCAAGGTGGTTTCCATCAAAGACAAAAATTCAGAAGTGGATAGAAGAACAAGAAAAGGACTTCACCGAAGCTCAGAACAAGAACCCTAGAATTAGTATAGAGGATTGGTTGGGAAGGCATATCTTCATCGATATACATGAGATTTTATTTGGAGGAGTTCATAAGGAGCTATAAGAGTGGTTAGCTACATAAGCAGATACCCAGTTTGAGATCAGATCTAGACCACCTGTGGTTTGGATGTCGACACTAATCAATAAGGTCAAGATATTTGATAACGTCATGTCAAGAGAAGTAGATCACTGGTTTGATAGCACTATTGGAGGGTACATTACTATGTTTTCTATTGACAGAGTAGAGTCATATAGCCAAGAGGAGAGATATTTCTTTAAGGGACCTAGAGGAAATGTTTTACACTTTTTGAAGTTCAAGATCAAGATGTTATTGCATGAGAAGAACATCTTGAAGATATAGTAATCGGTCATATTGAAAAGATAATGTTCAAGTACTCTGGAAGCAACACAGAGGTTGGACATATGCGTAGTGGGAGATCATTCAAAGAGGTTCCTCTAGTGAACCTGTTTGAGTAGATTCACGAGCCACTGGCATAGGACGAAGGGTTCTATAGTGGGGAAAAAGAAGATCTATCGAATGAGGAATATTCAAAATCTTCCAGGACAAAGGAAGGGGAGACTGAAGAACCTCTCTGAGAAGAATCAAGAACTTCGAGGACTTTACCTACTATCGAAGTAAGTACTACTTCTCATCCTATTGTTTTAGTAGCATTAAGTAACCAAAGTAGCCAGATTTATCAGAGCACTCAGATGTAATGACCCTTTACTTATTAATATGAATAATTTCATAAATAACCCTAAAAATTAGCTAAATTATAATCAATTATTATATAACCTTAATTAATTATATGTTATTAATTAATTTTTTTTTTTACTATGATTAGCTTAAGTATGATTAACTCTTTAATTAAGGGTTAATGAATGATTAATTATTAAGTGAGTCATTAATTGATTAAGTATTAAA
>SNQJ01S0152240.1:9824-32773 GCA_010110895.2 Picea sitchensis | reverse complement strand
AAAAGGGAACATTTAAGTAAAGGATAAGACAATTAATAAGAAATAAATGAATGGATAAGGCATTAATAAAGAGATAAGGTGTTTGGTGGGGGAAATGAATGTGCGAGGGCGGTGAAGGAGGAATAAGGGAGGTGGAGAAGGAGGATGAGAGGGGTCATTATTTTTCATGCATTCTACGAGAGAGGAGAGCTGGGGGTATTGGGAGAGTGGTTTACAGTGGGATTTACAGTGCACCGGGGCTGAAGGGGTTTTGGGCTCGGAGGGCTAGGACGTCCATTGATGTCCTAGGGCTAGGCGTACTAGTCGATAGGGTGGCTGGTTTTGGGGGTGTCTTCAGGAGCAAGCTGCTGCGGATAGGTTTAAGCGAAGGGAGCAAGCTGTTGCGGATAGCATCAGAGAAAGGTATTTAAACTCAAATTTATGATTTGTTTACTTAAATTTAGTACCTATCGCCAAATTTTATTACGCAAGTATAGAGATATATTGTAAATTATGAATATTTACTTCTTTAAAGACTTATAGAAATTACAGAAATTTGAAAAGAAATTTTAAACGTTAATTTGAAATATGGGTTACTACATCAGAGAACTGTTACCAAAAGTTCAGTACATACTCAGTCAAGAAACCTAGGAATATCTATGGTAGATGAAATGAGATTACCTATATTTAGAGGAGATGGATTTGAAGATCCTGAACAACACTGGTTCTTATGTGAAGTTGTATGGAGTATTAACCAAGTCAACGATGAAGCTGTTAAGAGAGCTCAGTTTAGTACTACCTTGAGAGACCACGCACTGAGATGGTATATGAAGTTTTTTAAAGGAATTGTACAACCTAAACCATTGAACAATATATAGACTGTGTTGAGTGAAGAATTCAAGAAACCCAAGTCGGAGTCACAGTTCATTACAGAACTGAAAGAAATCAAGCATAGAGTAGTTGAACCTGTTTGGGAGTTTGATCAAAGGTTTAAGACCTTGACATGATGATTGAGTTTTCATATTCCAGATGAGAATAATAAGGAATGGTTCATTACTTCCCTCTTACCACACATTAGAGTTCCTCTAGTGCAACAGAAGGTCTCTTCACAGGTTGAGGCACTGAAGATCACCATGAAACTAGAATCAACCCCTATTGGAGAATCCATCTCAGGTATGAGTCAAATTTTGAGTAAACTAACTAGCTTATCTCTGCAGGTCAAAGATATGAACAAAGAAAAGAGAAAAGAGAAAAGATAAAAGAGAATACATCTAGTGTATCAGATGTAAATTGGAGGGCCATGACAAGGAGCATTGTCCCCTATTTAATGAATACTTGGCCTCTGAAGCTCCGAGCCCTTTGAAGAAGGTTACTCTACCCTAGTGTGAGGTATGTAGAAATAGACATCGTCCCAGTGAATGCTATTACATGCAAAAATATGTCCAGACACCTACTAATATTTACTACAAATTCTATAAATATGTGGGGCATGATGAGAAGTATTGTAGGGATTATGACCTGTTGCATGAATAGTCAAGATATACATACAGGATTCAAGGAGAGATGCAACAATAGGGAAATGATACGTAGTTTAATTCCCCGTGAAGAGGAAACTTCAACCCTCGTGGTGGATTCATAGGAAGAGGATGAGGAGGAGGCATGGGTCAAGGTCGAGGTCAGATCATTTGTTATAACTGCACCCAGCCAGGTCACTTGGAAAGGGACTATCAAAACCCTTGTACCACTTGCAGCTACTGCAACTCATTTGAACATGTTATTGAAGATTTTCCATTATTGTTGGTGAAACTTCAGGAAAGACGGGGTGGGAACCAACAAGTGCAGCTGATATCAGTGAAACCTCGCAGAGCGGATCCCATATTCATTGTTATCACTAGAGGAGGCATTGTTACAAGAGAAGGTAGGGTGACTCTAGAAAATACTACAGAGACATCAAGGATTAGAAGGGATGTATAGAAGACACAGTTGTTTGATCCAAGAAAGGAAAAGAAGACGTTCGAAGAGGCAAGAAGAGAATTTGGAAGAGAATAGACTTATTAATCTAAGGTACAACCAGAAGTGTGAGAATGTGGAATGCCTCTGGAATTCAATCAGTCTGCCTCGCCTGGAGATGGAAAAGAGGTAAGAAAGCTTATTTATTTCCCATACACTTGCATTAATTTGATTAAGGATGAAAGAGTTGTGCAAGAACTACAACACTTTATCAAACAGTATGTGATAGGAAGGGTAGATCCTCTATTGAATAAAGAAGTACATCAAGTATCTAGAAAGAGAAGGACAAACAATGAACTACACCTTAATGCTTAGATTGGAGACTATGACATAGATTATTTGGTCCTTGACTTGGGATCAGAAGTCAATGTTATGAGGAAGCAAACCTGGGCACTGATGGGAAAACCTAGGTTGATTTATCCTCCTATCAGGCTCAGGGTGGCTAATCAACAAGAAGTAAGCCCCTTTGGGATATTGGAGCATGTCCTTATGGAGATTGACGGGGTAAGGACGTTTGCAGAGTTCGAAGTGATTGAGATACTTGATTATAGTTGTCCTTATACTACATTGTCGGGTATTGATTGGAATTTCAACAATTCGACTGTTGTTGAACTAAAGAAAAGAAGACTGAAATTTAAAGGTGATGGTCTTAGTTTCATTTCACCTCTTGATCCTGATGAAGGTCACAGGTACACATAACCTATCAGAGAAGAATACCATGCTTATGAACTAGAGAATATATATAAATTGACAACAAGACAACAAGATTACATTAATCCTATGGAAAATGGAAATTTAATTTGGTGAAGTGAAAGTGCATGCTCATCAGATTTAGAAGAAGCATTAGAGAACTGGAAGAACAAAATGTATGAAGTTTTTGCATGGAGGTGTGCTAGATTGACCAGGGAAGTTCATTGGATTGGCACAAAAGTAAGTAATATGCCCACATTTGATGGTTTAAATCATTTAGAAACATTCTTATTGGAATTTGAATAAATTGTACCAATACAACAAGGGTTGTTGGCACTAGATGAAGCCTTGTGTTGGACCTTGACCAAGTTTTGAGGATTCTTGGTCATGTTTGACTGGATTTTGGGACTTCAACAGGCTATCGAAGGCAGAGCACAAGACGAAGCAGATATCGTGGGATATCGGCCCCTTTTAGGGCCCTTTTTGGGATTTGGTATTATGTAACGGGTATGGGAATGTCGACCCATGGGTTCACCCATGCTTAGGCCTATTTTGGATGTGTAAATAGATGCTAAGGCGATGTAGTGAGGATATAGAGAAATGAATGGCTGAGTGCTAAAGTTGATCTGTGTGATCAAGAGTTGTAAGTTCTTTGGTGCATACTATGTGAGACTTGTAGAGCTAAGTGAAAGTCAATGTAAGAGACTGTAGAAGGTTGTGTGCTTAGATCTACTCAGGGAAGGAGGATCTAGCGAGCTGCAAAAATCTCCTGTCCTCTGTGGAGTAGGGTTTTTGAGGCTCTGTTCATGTAACCTATTGAATAAGCTAATAAAGAAGAGAAGAGTTGGTGGATGTATCCCCAGGGTGGGGGTGAACCACGTACATGTTGTGTTTCTCTGCTTTGTGCAATGTGTTGATGTGCTTATATGTTAATGTGCTTAGTGATTTAATATAAAGGAATGATCTGTCGATTCTTAGTGATTAATAGTATGGATGAATGTTAGATATGACTTATATACATGTGCTTAGTTCTGAATCTATTAAGATCTCACTTGTTTTGTCATGCTAAGTGTTGTTAGATGATAGATCTGGTTGAATACTGTGTTATGATATAATTAGGGTTTAACTGCATTGTAACTAAGAACTAAATATTGATAAATATAATTTTTTAGTGCTCTGTTAAGTGATTAGAATCGCAGATCTGTGTCCCAGCTAAGGTTGCAGACACTAGAGTCCTGCAACCACATGTGCCTCTACCTCGGGTGAGACTTCATTTGCTTCGCGAGTGTTGCCGAAAGGTCGGTAGTTAAGGTTTTGTTGGTGTGTTGTTGTAGCATTGAACCCTAGGTCTACCCCTGTGCCAACACCTTGAAATAAACATCAACAAGATGGTGGGGAACACACAAGAATAACATCGTAGAGTGGGTACCACCTCTTATGACAGTGCACTTTTTAGACCAAGTCCAAGGGTGCGAAGTTTGATACACAGGTCAAATTTTTCCAAAGGACCATGTGTGGAGTTGTGAGGAAGCTTGGAGAAACATTCCTAAACAAAAATGGGTGCACAAGTTCATTAACACGTTGGATACAACGCCTACCAATTGGTATCTTCAAGAAGAACTGCGCCTCACCACATCAGATTGGTACGGTATGACCCATAACTTTATAGCTACATTTTTATTTGAAAGTCAATACCCCATAGTAAATCAGGCTTTACAAGTGGTAAGACATAAATTCTTTGAGGAGGTACCTAACCTCCCTCTGGAGAAACAAGAATATGAATGGACTGCACCTCTTCAAAAATTACAGGGTTGTTACAATATCAATGCGGATGAAGATGATGATCCTAGGAATGTGAACATTGCAGAAACTGAAGGACAAAGAAACATAGAAGGGCCAGGGATTGAATTACCTTTCATTGGAAAGCCAATTAAAATCAAGAAAGTTAATATTGGAACCGAGAAAGCACCTAAGTTGGAAAACGTTAGAGATTATTGGGATGATGCCACTATTGATAAGATTACAGAATTATTGCATGAATATTAGGACTTGTTTCTAACCAAGTTCACAGACATGAAGGGGGTTAAAGGGCCCATGAGATAAATGAAGATCCCTTTGAAACTATATGCAAGGCCAGTGAAGCAAAGACCCTGTAGACTGAATCCCAAGTATTAGCATAAAGTTAGGACTGAATTAGATAGAATGTTGGAAGAAGGAATCATAGAACCTGTTGAAGAATCTGAATGGATCAACCCTATGGCAGTCCAAGATAAGAAGTTAGGAGATATCAAAATCTTTGTAGATTTAAGGAAACTGAATGATGCATGTTTACATGATCCATTCCCTACACCATTTACTGATGAAGTGTTAGATAATGTAGGAGGACAGGAAGTTTACTCCTTCACAGATGGATTTTCAGGTTATCACCAGATCAAGATTGCTAAGGAAGATAGACATAAGACCACATTTGCAACCAAATGGGGTTCTTTCCAATACATTGTGATGCCTTTTGGATTGAATAATGCACTAGCCATCATTTCTAGAGTGGTGGTCGAAGAATTCAAGGAATTTTTACATAATGTTTTGGAAGCATATTTTGATGATTGGACTATTTTTAGCTTATTTAAAAATCATATTGAATGTTTGAGACTAATGTTGGATAAGTGCATGCAATGTCAGATTTCCCTGAACCTGAAGAAATGCATCTCCCTTTCACCTTTTGGAGTATTACTGGGACACATTGTATGTAAGCAGGGGATGTTGGTAGGTTCTTCCAATATTTCCATCATTATTTATCTACCTCCTCCTACTTTAGTTAGACGGTTGTGCATTGCGCTAGGACATACTGGATACTACAAAATTTTTATCAAGTATATGCATAGATAACATCACCCATGGAAAATATTTTAAAGAAATATCATCAGTTTCAATGGTTAAAGGAATGCCAACCGAGATTTGAAACACTATAGAAGAAAATGGTCACTGCGCCTATTCTGGTTTTTCGAGATTGGAGTAAGGAATTCCACGTCCATGTCAATGCTTCATCTATTGCATTAGGAGCAATGTTAGCACAACCAGGAGCAAGAGATATTGAGCACCCGCTAGCCTTTACTAGTAAGAAGCTCTCTACAACTGAGATAAATTACACTACCACTGAAAGAGAAGGTTTAGCTATGGTGTATGCACCGCATAATTTTTGAAACTAGTTGTTGGGAGGAAATTTTAAGATGTTCATTGATTACTTTGCATTGAAATACTTAGTCAACAAGCCAGTGTTGGCGGGAAGAATATGTAGATGGCTATTTTTATTCCAGGAATATGATTTTGAGATTGTGGTCAAGACAGGGAGAATGAACAAGGGACCTGACCACTTGTCTAGGTTAGAACATGGAGAGGAACCTACTAGTTTGGAGGATACACTACCAGATGCACAATTGCTAGCCATAAAAAATTTTGATGATCACCTCACCGAGATAGTATAGTTCTTGTCTATAGGAATGGCACCCTGCGAGTTTACAATTATTCATAAGAAACAGTTGGTAGTTCGTACTACATATTTTTCACTAATAGTTGGACAACTATATAAGATGGGACCTAATTAGATCTTGAGAAGATGTGTTATAGAGGTAGAAATACCACTCATTCTGGAAGAAGCACATGAAGGCATCATAGGAAGACATTTTGTAGGGAAAGCAACATCACAAAAGGTTCTTAGAGATAGCCTTTGGTGTCCCACCTTACACAAAGATGCTAAGGAATACTATAGAGCCTTTGATGTATGCCAAAGAGTTGGGAAACCTTCCAAAATATATGAGATGCCTTTAGCACCTCAACTAACTTTACAATAATTCAAGAAATGGGCCATTGGTTTTGTGGGACCTATCAACCCACCAGGAAAGAACATAGGAGCTCGATACATCATCACTACGATAGAGTATTTGACCAGATGGGAAGAAGAAAGAGAAGTTAAGGACTGTAGTGAAACTACAACTGTGCGATTCGTATTTGATAATATCATAACTAGATTTGGATGCCCAAATATCCTCATGAGTGATCAAGGCACACATTTTATTAATACAACTATTCAAGCCTTAACTCAGGAATTTGAAGTTCACCACCAGAAGAGCACACCATACCACCTGCAAGAGAATGGTACATTTGAATCTTTCAATAAGATCTTGGAGACAATGTTGACTAATATTTGTAGTGTTAATAGAGATGATTGGTATTTGAGAATGCCAATAGTGTTATGGGATTATCAAACCACTTGCAAAAAGTTGACAATGTAGACTCCCTTTACGTTAGTTTATGGCCTGGAAGCAAAGGTACCTATGGAATATTTGGTTCCTAGCTTAATAATTGCAGCATTTACTGGTATGGATGACACGGACACTGTGCAAGACAGGCTTGCACAGTTGGTGGAACTAGAGGAGGACACGTTTATTGTAGGATTTCATCAGTAGGTACAGAAAGAACATAAAAAGACTTACCATTACAGACATATCAAGAAGAAATCATTTAAGCAAGGAGATATGGTATTGGTATTGTTATCTCCTCAAATAAATCAATCAAGTTATGTCATATTAGGTGATAGGATGTCTTTTAAAAAAATACATTTTTAATTTTTAAAAGCTCATTTTTGAGAGCTTTATGCATGTAATAAAGTTAGATAAAACATTTGATTAGTTTTTATTTGATCTAATTCAAATCTCAGGTTTCGGTGGCTTAGGCACTTCTTCAAAAGTGCTTCTTAGCTACCGAAAGCCTTAGCTTTCGACATCTTAAACAAAGAAATTCAGTGTTATTTTAGCCACCGAAATCGCAGGAGCAGTGGAGGAGTCAGGACGTTATTTCACACACATAAACCATCGGGTTGAAGTTTTATAATTGCAATTAGCCATCGAAAATATAGGATAAGAAACCGTTTAAGATTGGGAGCTGATCTCTGCATGATGTAGCGAATCTTTTTGGATCGTTGTTGCATCAAAACACATCGTTACGCACCTTCCATCATTATAGTCATCAACCATGATTGTTTCAAATTACAAGATGCTCTTTTGCACCCCATGTAATCAGCTCCACGATCTAATGCTCACCTCATTTTTCTCGTCCCTGTCATAGCCGAGCAAAATCTTCGTAAGTCTACGCTGTGTAACTTTCCCCCAAAATCTGATTTTCCAATTGTAAGTGTATAGGAGCATTGGGACAGATGAAGAAAGGAGGATCAAATCTGAGGAAAGAGCTTGACAATATCAGTTACTTGGAATCACACCCGAAGGTGTGCCAACTTTTTAGGGATGCAGGTTGCTATAATTTTTGTAAAAAATTATAGAGCTCTCACTAGCAGGTGGTAGAAGCCTTTTCCCTTACTTTCGATGGAAGGAAAGAAGTCATCGGTCGAGATGAATCTGAGGTGGATGAATCCCTCATAGACAAGGTGACATAGCTTCCCAGGACTGGATAAAAATGGTTCAAAACCACTATCACAAAGAATGTTGAATTCAGGTCTTACTTGAAACCAGAACACAAGGATTTGATATGGAAGAAAGACATTCCTATGTCTTTCCTTGAAGAAAAATGGCAACAGTTACTAAAAGCCATTATGGTCTATATAACTTGTGAAGGTAGATATAATAGGGTTATGATTTACCATTTCAAACTCATGAATCATTTTATTGGTAGAAACCCACTCAATCTGCCCTATTTTCTCCACAAAAGCTTATCTAATATGGCTCATCAGGTCAAGGCCAAGACCAATAAAGTTACAGGTAGACTATCCCACCATGGTCTAATTAAACTCTTGGTTTGTGAACTGTTGCAGAGAAGAAGAAAAGAGTGGAATTACTTCTTGTTCTGGAATGATTTTCAGATTGATGTACACCCAGTTAATCAACCCTCTCCTTCTTCTAAGCTTAACAAAAATAAGAAGAAACTAAACTTCGGCACTGAAAAAGATAAGGCCGAAGAAACCCCAGTGAACAAGAGCATTATTAATCTTCCTTACACAGACTCAAAATATGAATAACACTAGATTGAAACTCGGCACGAAGCTTCAGTTACCACAGGGCATGAAAATTTAGTTTATGTAGATGTTTTCACAGCAAGGTATGAAGACCTTCCATCACTTACACCTCAAAAAGAACAAGAACCACAAGTTGCAGATGCCTTATCTAGAAAAAGAGAGAAGCAGAGTAAATCAAAGGAAATCAAGAAGCTTAATAAGAAGTTAGCTCAACAAGAAGTGTTAGAAAGGGTAATTAAAACCAGATATGAAACCCTGCCAAAGAATTTTGTAGAAAGCAACTCAGCCTTAGAAAGATTAGCACATGAAAGCACAAAGGAAAAGAAAAAGAAGGAGAAGATTGTAAAAGATTATAACAACTTATCGAGAGTAGCTCAGGGTTTTAATAAAAATGTCAGGGCTTTAAGGTTGCAAGTTATGTCTTCAAAACACTAGTATCAAACACATGCTAGTCTCGAAACCCTAGCAGAGGTAGCAGTTGAAAATTAATTTCTTATATTAAATCACTAGTGAAGTTTAAATGTTTTTTAACGGGCCCATACATGCCCACATGATCACAATCTAGGATAGTTTCAAAGATTTAGTAGATTAAATAACAAATAGGGAGTTAAAGGAATAGTAAGGACCCACATGTACACATGTTAGTTTCCTAGGGACTTTTGAATTCCACAAGGCTGTACCAATGACACATAGTAACTTAGGTAATCAACACTTGTAAGGACCAAGCGAAGTCCACATGCAACAAGGTGACACCTAAATTATTAAAAATTGGCACACTTTCACTTGTTCACACACAAAGTCACTTCTCACTCACATATTTTTCATATCGAAACGTGGATGTTGAAGTGAGTTTCCTCCAAAGGGATTCTGAAAACACCCCACCCTTTTCATGAGGAAGCTATTCACTCCCACTTAATTTCAACGAGGTTGGCTCACACCCCCAATCTCTCAAACAACCACATCTAAATTTTTTCTAAAAACTCACTAAGTTTTCCTCCACAGGAGGTGCCAAAATATATCTTTTTGTCTAGGTAGGATTTCAGGGATAGGAATCCAAATAACTCCCCGTTATCTGGTTCTCACATTTTCAAAACAATAGAAGTTGTCAAATAGGGAACTTTAAATCCTCCAAGTCAAGTGTTCCTAACACCATAAGGCAGGGAGATACCCGTGAAGGGTTGAAGGATGAGGTATGGCTGTTCTATGTGTGCCCCCTTGAGGCACCCACCTCTTGGATGGGATCCATCTTGTGACCCATTTCTTAGGCTGAAAATCTAAATGTCGCACTTTGACCGAGGTACCTAGTGACCAAATTTTAGGACATCTACCCAAGTGGCAATTGTGGGTTGCAATTGCAACTTGATTGGATTTTGTGTGGCTATTGGGAAATATCTCCAGCTCTTTTGGGATATGCACCCTCTACTCCTCATTATAACTGATTACTTCATCCTTCACTAGTCCCTCTTCTGGTGGCGTCAGACCCCACTGTGGAGTACTATTGGAAGGTCCAGTGCTATTTGAGAGGAAGGAAGTTACGTCTTTTAATACACGAGCATGTTTTTTCTTTGTTCCCCTATGTAGACAAAACCCACCTATCCACATATATGCTTCTTTATCAAATCACTTTATGTATGATGCACTTCTGATTACATTTGATTTAGATATATATCGTGTAAAGTTCAAAAATTGCAACAAAGGATCTTGTTTATTTATTACTCTCACCACCATTCGCACACATTCACTTAGTTAGTCAGACATCATAGGAGACCCACAAAACCCCCATCATTCCAGACACTTTCTAAATATCCCTCTTATTCTAGGGGGAGTTCCTAGTCTCACCAGCCCCACCTTCTCACACCCCTGTGAGTGCCATTGTCTTGGGATCTACTTTTCTTGGTTCCACCTTACTTGGGTCGAATTCCCATGGTCCACTGCCCACTCTCTCTCCTTCACATGGAAGCGGGGGGCCAACTTCCTCTCAAGGGGGAAGTACAAACCCACCTAGTCCCCCTCAAGGGTCAAGTTCACAAAACACTCACACCATGGCTGGAACTAATCCTCCACCACCACTCCAGATGCCATACTTGGCCTCTATCAACATACCATACCTAAGAAAACTCACAAATGATCCTATATTGCATGACCCCACATGGCCTACAATGCCTACCAAACTACCTTCATATATCCCCAAGTTTGAAGGAAAGACAGGAGATGACCCTGCCAACCATGTCATGACTTTCCACTTATGGTGCTCTTCCAATAGAATTATGGATGATTCCATCCAACTATGATTATTTCAACACACACTCACTGGCCCATCAGCCAAATGGTATGTAGAATAAAAATCAGGGTCCCCTGTGACTTTCGAATCCTTGGCCAAATAATTTTTTACCTTCTTCCAATTACCAATCTGTCATGACAATGGTCTTGAACTACTCTCTGATTTTAAACAAACCTCAGCTGCACATATCGCTGATCACATTCACGAGTGGCGTCGATGGCATAGTTTGTGCAAAGAAGAAACCACCAAACAACAATGTCTTGATTGGTTTCTCATATCACTTGTCTCTCTCCTCGGTAAAGATGTGGCTTCCACCTTCCCTTAATCAAAAGAAGAAGCCATTAGTAAGGCTCAACAATATGACCTCATCTATTCACAATCAGGATATTTGTATACAGTACTCCCTGATCTCCCAATACCAGTGCCATTTGGCCAAGATAAGCTTGGGATGTCTCACTCCATAGTTGGATTGATGGTACCACCACACACCATAATCCACAACCCAAACAACCACCAATGTATGGAACACCTCAATATCCGTTGACATATGGAGGAATCCCTTATTATCCTCCACCCACTTATCAACAACCATACCCTGCTACCCCTCCTCCACCCATCAGTGGGCCACCACCGACACCCACAATATGCCCACCTATCTAAACAAGTTCTGGTACTCCCTCTACCTCAGCTTATACTCTAAGTACTAGCAAAGGTGCCATGCATTCCTATGTACCTTACGGATCATTACCACAACATGATATGTACTTTCCATTTCCTGACCCTCCACAGCCCATGGCTCCACCATTAGGACACCCTCACGCTGGGGTTAATTTTGTTCAACCCTCTCCCATTCAACAATATCAAAATTTTGAACAACTGAATATGGAAAATCCAACCCATCAGTCGAATAATGCCAAAAATAAAGGAAAGAATCGAAACAATAACAACCCAGGTCAAGGTGGAAATCACCCCCAAGAGAACCAACCTACTGGGGGCAACTAGAACCAAGGGAATCATAACCCCCAGGGGGGAAATAACAATAGATGCCAAGGGAAAAATAACAATAACCTTTGAACCAACTTCCCTTGTGCCCTTTGCGGTGAGTTCGGTCGTTATACTCATCATTTCCCCCAAATCGCTAATTTTAAATGCATGAGAGACTCAGTGAGTGGACCACATCCTCCAGCACCGCCTGCCCCTCAACAGGTCCCACAACAATATGTGCAACAACCACCCCCAACCATGTTGCAGAACCCCATTCCACACCAAGGAGTGATGAACACCCAACAGGACATGCAGCCTACCCCACCACAGTTGGAACAATATCTTAATCCAACCTATCCCATAGATCGTACTATCCTCCTCATTAGTGAGGAACAAGTTCTTCTACAAACACGTAGTTTTCAATACCATGCACCCTCTGAGTCTCTTCCCCCATAAAAAATCCCACCACCAACGGGATCCCCTTTGATGATCCCTTGCCCTAACACAGAAACACCTCTTCACATCCCTCGCATTCCATTATGCAGGAATGTCCACAACATTCGGGCTAGGGCGGCTCATAACTACAGTTTGGTCGATGACTTGGCACAATCCTCATCTACCATGTCAGTCTTAGAGGTACTTCAAACTTGTCCCACTCAATGGAAGTCATTACTTTCCACCTCAGGAGCAGTCGAACCTGCGGATACTCAACTCATCACATTTGATCTCGACAGCGGAGAAACTCGCCTCCCCGCTCTCATCGCTTTTCAAATCCCCATTAAAATTCGGAACATTACAGTACATCGGTGCATCATTGATGAAGGTACATCCACATGCATCATGTCCAAGTCTGTATGGCAGAAACTTAGTTCCCCCAAACTCATACCATCTACCATTACCTTAAGAGCTTATGACGGACGACCATCTTCTCCCGAAGGACTCTTCCAAAATGTCCTTGTAGAACTTGGGGGCAATACCATTCTCATTGACATTGAAGTTATCGATGCCCCACTTGATTACAATATCTTGTTCGGTCATACATACATGTACGCTATGAAGGAAGTTGCCTCTTCTGTCTTTTGAACCATGATGTTCCCCCATAACAGGAAGATCATTACCATTGATCAAGTTTCACATTATGAGCCTAACCTTTCTGCCAACATCGATAACATTCTCCCTTTTTTCCACACTAATCCTGAGGCATACCCACTCATCGAGATGGGCCCCAGAATTTTCAAAGACCCATCCTTGTTAGGAACTTACCATGGTGCACCAACACTCATTTATCCTTCCAATCAAGTATGTGTCGTCTCATCCAAAGGAACTGACATTGAGGATACCCTTCCTCCTAGTGAGGCTTCTCTTATATCTGACATCCCACTAGTCGCAGAGCTCCTCCCTCAAGAATCTCCTGTGAACTTGTCGACTCCACTCCAAGGCCATATCCTAGTTTGGGAGACATTTCCCCAAGCGATTACTCAAATCCCTTTCTTTTACCCCCCACCAATTGTATAGGCTTTCCAGGTCATTGCAACGCTTACCCTTCCTAATATGGTACTGGAAATCCCAGTTTCATATTTACATCCACCTGATATGGTTTCTCAACCATCCCTCCCTCCCCAAATAGAAGGAATCCTGATGCAGATTCCCATACTCACTCCCACCATACCCCCTACACCCCCACCCACTAACCCCCATGCTACAGCTGGGGGCAGGTGAAATAAGAAGGAGCCCACAGCTCCACTTCCCCCACGCATTCAACCTCCTTGCACACTATGAAAGAAAGACGTACACCCCACCAACAAATGCACATCTCTCCCTGAGTTACGTAATCTCATCCGACTCCCTCGAGCACTAGCACCGCTCATCATTTCCTCCAGTATTGCCGCTATCTCACAGAACACATGTAACAAAGGACTGTGAACCAAATTTGCATGCACCATTTGTTCAGAATATGGCCATTAAACACACCACTGTCTAGCGTTACCTCAATTCTGACAAGCACTAACAGTTGTACGCCAGATCTTTCAGCAAAGACCCACCCCAACTCCTGTCACTGACATCCATTATGTCACAACCTCATTCAACGAACGTATGAGATGCCCTTTCTCTCTCTGTGAATCCCTAGATCATTTCACATATCAATGTCCTATGATCATTGAATATAGGCAACACTAAGTGACCCTCATTCAAATTCCTACACCCCCTACAGAATCGATGACTAACGCTACCCCATCACCAGAGATTCTTCATTTTATTTCTCCTCAGCCAGAAACACTCCCCACTCCTCCATGGTTCTTGGATGACTTATATGAGGATTTACCCCCAATTCTCTCGTTCGTTTCCCCACGGAAATTTTACACCCAACTACCATTTATAATCCTCAGTATCTCGATATTTGGTTTATGACGAGCGAACCATCACAATCTCATTGCGTCATCCCTCCTACTTCTTCACCACTAGAAGATAACCACATGGTGATAGTCACTGATATCACTCTTTTAGATCCCTTGTATTCCCGACAATTCCACTGTGATGAGGACAAACTTGAGGAATTAACCACCCCCGATGACCCATGGGATGCGCTACACCATAGAGTGCTCTTCCTTTCACAAGAAGCTTTCATGTCTCCTAAACAACACCCCATATATCCAGTCAAAACCAAGGATTTTATCCCATCAGGGCATATCGATTGGTTCAACAACCCTATCCCTACCCCTGATGCTTTTGAAGAAGGCAATATGGCCAACATTTCCCCTACCACCAAAATTCATATTTCCATAAAAAATGGAGTCGTCAAGGAAATCACCATTGGCGCCGCATGCACTCCTAAATAAATCACCGCCTACAAAGCCCTCTTCCAAAAGTACCAGGATATTTTTTCCTGGTCATACACAAAGATGCTTGGCCTTTATCCCTCTATTGTTAAACATCGCATAGACACCTGGCTTGATATCACACCGGTTCGCCAAAAACAACGACCGCTAGACCCATCCAAAGCAGTGACCATCAAAGATGAGATTGACAAATTATGTGTTGTTGGGTTCATCTACCCCATTGCCTATACCTCATGGGTCTCCAACCCTATTCCCATTAACAAAAAATAGGGCACCATCTGTGTATGCACAAACTTTCATGATCTCAATCACGCCTGTCCCAAAGACAACTTTCCAACGCCTTTCATCGATCAAATTATCGACGATTGCGTAGGCCAGGAGGATTTATCCTTCATGGATGGTTTCTTTGGCTATAACCAAATCCAAATCCATCCAACCGATCATTACAAGACCCCATTCACCACCCCTTAGGGTAATTTTGCATATCGTGTCATGCCTTTTGGCCTAAAAAACACTAGCGCAACTTTCCAACGGGATATGACATACATTTTTCATGATCTGGCTCATATCATCCTCGCATACTTGGATGACCTCAAAGCTCAATCCAAAAAATGCACTCAACATCTTGATGATTTACGAATCATCTTCCAAAGGTTTCACCAGTACAACATCCGCTTGAACCCCCTCAAGTGCATGTTCTGCGTCACTGTCGGGCGCCTCCTCAGGTTCATCGTTTCCTAAAGCGGTATTACCGTGGATTTCCTAAAAGTCCAGGCCATCACAGAAATTCCACCCCCCCCGGAATTTATGCCAACTCCAGAGCCTACAAGGAAAATCTAACTTTTTACACGATTTGTCCCAGACTATGCCACTTGAGCACACGGTTTCCTTCGCTTACTACACCATGACATCCAATTCCACTGGAATGAACATGCCCAAATTTGTTTTGACAATATAAAAATTACACTATCTAATGCCCCTTTAATTAGTTCACTCAACTATATTCATGACTATATCCTCTACATATCAGCCTCAGTTGTCTCAGTGAGCATGTCATTTACTACATTAGTAAAAACCTCTTAGGGCCACCCTTGAAATACAATCACGAAGAGAAACTAGCCCTTGCAGTCGTCCTCACAGTCCAGAAACTGCGCCATTACATTCTAATTCGCAAACCAAAGTCATAGCAGATTCCAACCCCATGCAATACTTGCTCAGTCATCAGAAAATTAACGGTAAATTTTCCCAATGAATCATTATCCTTCAGGAGTACAATCTCGAATTTGCAACACCCAAGAGAAAGAAATCTCTCATCCTCGCCAAACTCATCACAACTTTCCCCTCCAATACTACCAGTTCCCCCGTCAATACCGACTTCCCCAATGAACATCTCTTTTACATCCCCTCAGATGATCCTTGGTACGATGATCTCCTTGTCTACCTCCAAACCCAAAAGTTCGGTAATCACCTCTCGTGAGATGATTGTCGATGTATTCACCATCAGGCCCCCTACTATCTTCTCATTGGAGATATCTTATATCGGTGAGGGGTCAACACCATACTTTGTCGATGCTTGACTATTGATGAGGCCGATCGAGTCTTGAACGACTTCCACAACGGTGCTTGTGGGGGCCACCTTTCGGGGATGCCCATCAGAAAATCATTCGCACAGGTTACTTTTGGCCTACATTATTTCACGATTGCATTCATGCCATGAAGTGATGTGATAAATTCCATCTTTATGCCAATAAAGCATGAGCACCACCTGCTCTTCTACACCCAGTCATTACTGCAGGCCCCTTTTGTAAATGGGGCATCGACTTCATGACGTGAAACCCTCCATCCAACAATGGACACAAATACATTGTTGTCACAGTCGATTACTTCACAAAGTGGGTTGAAGCCATGCCTACCTTCAACAACACCGCTAACACTGCTGCAAGTTTTTTCTTTAACCACGTCATATCCTTCTTTGGAGTACCACTCCAACTAGTCTCTGATAGCGGGAAACATTTCGAGAATGAGATTTTCGTCAAACTCTCATCCCGGTTAGGATTCTCCCATGAGTTTGCCTCACCATACTACCCTCAGTCCAATGCATGTTTCGAAGCATTTAACAAGGTCCTCAAGACCATGTTACAGTGCACGATTAACAAACATAAAACCAATTGACATCATATGTTATTTTCCTCGTTATGGACTTACCGTACGACCATCAAAATGACCACTGGTTTCACACCATTTCATCTAGTCCACGAGGTCGAGGCCACTCTTCCTATCGAGTGCGAAATTCCCACCTTATGCACTGCAATTGAGCTATTACGCGACATTGCTCCAATGGAGAAACGTTTTCTAAACTTAGAGTCCCTAAATGAAGATCGTCGATCTTCATTACAGAACAATGAGGCAGCCAAAAAACAGTCAAAATCTACCTTTGATCGCCATGTCAAACTTCGCTCATTTCATGAGGGAGACCTCATCCTTTCTTATGATATCACTCACGATACCCTCGGTCATGGAAAATTTGAGTCACTGTGGCATGGCCCTTACATTATCCAACATTGCCTCACCAAAGGCGCATACATCCTAGCTTCCCCCAAGGGCCTCTCTCTCAAAGAACCCGTCAACGGGTTGTACTTAAAGAACTTTTACGCCTGAGCATAGCCATTCTATACTAGGTTATTTTCTTTTGCAGTGTTTTTAATCTTTTTTTACCACACCTCACGTGTAAACTATCATTTGTGTTATTGATAGATGCCTCCTCCATCGGCCTACCACATCGGTTATGCCGACGACACCAGCCCTTGGACATAGAATCTCACTTCAGATGCTTGGGCCCTCTATTCCCCTTCACATGAACTTCTCCACTCCAATGACATATGTTTGGGCTTCGCAACCAACAACCAAGTCGAGTACACTACCGTCATTGGTCTCCTTGCTGATGCCATCCATCATTGTATTCGTCACCTTAGCATCTTACTTGACTCCCAACTGGTCATCCTCCAGCTCAACAATGTGTATCGTGTTCGCGATCCTTGCCTCTTTTGTAAATACCTGCAAGTTAGACTTTTATCTCGACATTTTGATTTCATTACATTTACACATATTCCAAGACAATTTAATAAAATCATAGATAACCTGGCTAACATCGTACTAGATTGGCATATATCACATCAAGACACATTTACACACACATAAACCTTTAGAACTATGTCACAGCAGATAGATTAGACATCATACATAACATTAAAAAATTCTCACACACATGTGAACATCACACAGACCCCAAAATGTATANATATATATATATATATATATATATATATATATCGGTCAAATGTGCCATCAAAATGTTTACACAAAAATAGAGTACATCTTGTACAAAATCAGTAGGCCAGTGAACCACCTCGGTACAAAACTGGTGTCACCACACCAAATGGGCTCACCAGCCTATATAATATACAAAAATACACACAGAGACACTCATGGTGCCTCTAGAGCACCACCACCTGGCCCTCCTTCAGAAGTTGGTGCCCCACCCGCTATCGGTCCCTCCGGACCTGGAGGTAACCGCCCAGTCATCGCAGCACCTACTACCACTACTCACTGAACCATGGTCCACCACATCAACAGAACCCCCACACATTGCTCTAGGATGCCCTCATTCTGGATATGCGACCACATGCCCTCAAGAACCCCCTGTAGCACCGCCTCCAAGCGGTGACGAATATCCTCAAAATCTCCCTTGGCCTTGACCGGAGGAGCATGTGATGGCCCTGCACTAGGGTCGTCGAAACAACATCTCCTAACTACTCTCTCATCACTAGCTGGTCTCACCTCAACATCCTCGTGTCGCCGTCTCTCTCCTTCCCATGAGTCTCCCTGCGAAGGCCTCATTGGCCCCTAACGAGCCGACTATCTAACCAACTCAACCTCACACCTGCGAGGTCCCACATCTACACATACAAACAATCAAAGGACAACATAAACACCCATCTATACATAATACACATGCTATACTATCTAAATATCAAAACATAAAAAATCACATCATACCTTGATGGTCAAACACCTCTCCTGGTGGTAACACCATCTCTTGATCACCCCGGAAGCCCACCCCATAGTATGGATACTGTTGTATGATCTGCGGCATCTTCCACCACACCTGTGAAGCCTCGGTCGTGAAAACATTGCCACCCTCCCCACCACTGTGTCGAATCAAAATCCTAGACCACCGCATCAGTCGTGGCTCTGGCGCATCAGGTGTGCCCAATAACACTCTAGGGTGCAACATCGACACCCTCTCCAAAAACCATGCAGACAAGATGGACCCAAAAGTGAACCCCCCTGAGTCCACAACCCAACACCTGTCGAGCTGCCCTACATCTTGGCATGAAGTATCAAGCCCCAGGAAAAATTCTCTCCTGCCAGTGTCCTCCCCATAATCCTCAGTTGACCACCACTGATCCACTGAGTCGTGAGGGACCCCTATACCCTCACAACCATTTCTGCTACACAATGATGAACTAGGGCATCCATAGCCCCAATACTCACCATTGAGCCTGACATAAAATCATCCCTCCTACAATACCTCTGGCCTAAGGTATCCAACTAAACATCCCCAGGTAAAACAGGCTCCGTCGGTAAGGGCATTCCCCAAAAAGGGAGCCCAGTCAGAAAATATACATCATCCACCGCAGTGAAGGCCAACTGGCCACCCCGCACCATAAAACAATGCAGATCCAGACTCCACATCTAGATCAAGAACTACAAGAGGTACTCCTGGGATCGTATCAAGGGGCACTCAAAGAATTTTAGCAGCCCACAAGCTGCCAAAGTGTCACGAACCACCGACTCCTCAATGGCCATAGCTTCCCTGAGCTGTGACCAATCCCTATCTCTCTAGTGTACTGCCATCATCCAAATGATCACCTACAACCACATAATCCAGTTCTTGATCAGCCATCTCAAACATAAACACATTAACATCTCCAAAAAAGATAAGTTTTTCACCCGTTAGATTTTCCCCCAAGGCACGACTGTTTAACCCCATAGGCACGCACACATGCGCCCCTATTAACCCCACAAGTGCATACACATGCACACCTATTCATCCCACCCACAAGTGCACACACATGTGCGCCTATTCATCCCATAGGCACATAGATATGTGCGCCTGTCATCCATACAGAGGCGCCTTCATGCACCCCTGACACATATACAAGCATGCATCATAGCGCGCCTGTTCAATACACAACTGCACACTCATGCGTAGTTGTTTAGCTTACATGTGTGCATACCCTACGTGCCTATTTCCCCTATTAGGGAACCCCCATGCGTGGATATTTGCAAAATAGGCGCACACCCATGCGCGTATATTTCCTGATCACCCACACACTGGGGGGGCCCACACCCACAAAACCTCCTGTACGACCCTCCATACAGGCCCTACCCAAAAATAGAAACCCTAATTCCAAGTAGGATGATAAGACAACTAACCTGAAGCTCATTAGTCCTGAATCGACTGCCTCATTCTCCCGAAATATCCAAATCTCCTCTGAATATCTCTCGTCCAATCACTCTGACAGCAAGTACAAATGAGGTGGCACTATGGGCCCTACAACGATATATAGTCCTTTTTTGCCAAACTTCCAGACCTCATTCCGAGAGCTCTGGGTGTCCATTTTTTGATCCGTCTTTAGCCACAGAATTAGCACCTTGTCCTCTACATCAAGATAGTCCTTGGGCCATTTTTCATCCTTCACCCCTGAGGAGCCTTTTTTCCATACCCCATCCAGGTACACATGCTCATGTTCAAAATTATCAAATAAATGATTACATGTTCAATTATCTTCAGATATTGTTCACTTCGGGTATTTGGTTGTCATGTGTGTAGGTACTTGGTCATCACACACCAGCATAATGCCTTCAGGTATATAATCAACACTGACATATAATCATTCCCCCTGAATCTCAATTGCATCTCCAGTCACACCCTCTGAAATTGGCCTTTAGGGTCCCTATATCCGTCTCTGCAGTACTATCACCTCCACTACATTTTGGGGTACTGTCACCCAGTAGCACTCTCTCCCACATGAGTTGTCCCATTCATAGCCCCCTTTGGCACTTTGACACTCATGCTGTTTTCAATCTTTAGGGATGGGAGTCCCGATAGTCTTACATCATGTCATGAATCAGCCACATACTCCTCCTAATTTTTCTAGCCTTCCCAATGGACTCCTAGGGCACTTCCTCAGGTTTTATTTTAATTACACTCCCGCAGGACCATTTACCATCCATTTCATCCACCGTCGGTTTGCCCATCTTTAGACTACCCTCCATACATTACCCTAATATAGAAACCCGCCTATGGGTCCCCAACCCTCCACTTGTTTTTTACACCAACTTGCGCCATCCTCAGGCCAAGCAATCTTACACTGGGGCACCCATTTCTGTATCATCATTATTATCCCCGCTGATTTTTTAATTATTTTTGTAATTAAGCCATTGTTTCCATCATTTTACATAGCTTTTTTTCATCACCTTTGGCAACCTTCTTGGAAAATGCAACCCATGTCGCCCTTGGTTGGGGAATTCCTTATCACCTACTCCTATTGACATTGCCCATAAACCCTGAGTATCCCATAGGCCACCTACCTCTGCTCTTGGAATTTGTTCACTTTGTCCTGCCTCTGGCACAACTTATCCCACGTCTCATTGTCCCCCTAACACTTGACCTCATTGAACGGTTGCAGCCACTTATACTTCACATATATCCCCAACCAAGGGCAGCCTTGAGTCTTTGCGCATCTTGACTTCGTCCATGTACCTCCTCAGTTATTGACCTCACCTAGTGGATTTCACAAAGCCCTTTTCTTCTTGGAGTCACGTCTCCCTCTTTGTCGACATCAACACTATTTCCAGAAGGGAGACAATATCTTGACTCTTATTACTTTTATAATGAGAAGTCTCGGATGACACAGGGAGAATCATCATTTCTCTCTGTTGTCGTTGACCCCCATAACATTCGACTTCAACACTTTCTCATGTTACGGTGGGTCTTACTTTGAAACTATTGCAGTTGTTTTTTATATTTTCTGAAGACCTCTGAACTTTGATGGGCTCTCATTGCCCACAGAATCCGTGATACTTCTTATAGGTGTCATTGCCTACTATTCAAAGTATGTTACTCATCAGAATTGTCCTCTTCCTTTATCAAAATTTCCCCTGAGGGCTCTGCAGTTGTCTACATCAACACATAGTTTCAGTTACTGTACAACACCCTTTTTTGGAGTTACATGACACGAGCATGGGGCATGGCCGCCTCATTTGTACACAATTTATTTTTGCGAAAAATTGGGTCCTACAGGTTCCCTTCTCCCTCTAATGGGTCACTCTTGATACTCTCACTATCGCTCTTTCTTACAACAGTACTCTCAGTAGAAGAAACATTGATGAATTTCGGCTATCCATATGCTCCTAACCTCATTCATCAAGATGCGTTATGGCTACACTAGGCGCGTGCACATGCGCCATCCAGAAACGTAGGAAAAGTGCACATGCGCACGATGCGCAACTGTGGATGCTAAAAGATGCGCACACCTGAGAACGATGCATTTGTGAGGTTGGTCAGCCTCCCACCCACTTCTGGTTCAGCTTCCAAGTCAATTTGACATCCGAATCTTGGCTGGATCCAACTGGGTGGTTGGTCAAAGACCTAAAGGTGCCCTAAAGATCCCCTTTTCACACTAAAAGTTGGTTGCACAATACCTCAAAGTGGTGCTATAAAACAAGGCCATGGGTGCACTACATTTTCAAGGAATTCATTTGCAAGGTTATGTTGCTATTATTCTCTTGGGGAATCCTCTTTTCTTATCAAGAGCATACTAGCACCATTCCATTTGGGAAATCCACATCACCTTTTGAGTGGGTTAAATTGGGATTCTTTCACCTTTTCTTTCAAGTTTTCAAGTTGTAAGAAGAGCTTAATCTTGGGGGTTCAAGAGCCCTCCCTTCGAGGAAGAAGGGACCCAAAGTCCCCTTTCCTCTCGGTGTTTTCTTTTCACTAATACAATCCTTTCCATTGGTGACATGAGTCTTGTTTGTTTCTTGTTCTTATGTCCTTATGCTCAATAGTTTAGTTGTT
>SNQJ01S0152239.1:20623-33798 GCA_010110895.2 Picea sitchensis | reverse complement strand
GTTACCAAATCCAACCTTAAAAATAATGTAAATTCAATTAATTGCAAATCCCCATTTATTAAGTCATAAAAACTTATTGTACTTAGTTCAAGGACATTACAATTGTATGCTATCAATAACAGTAAAGATTATAATAACATCACCATGAAATAATACCCACATTACCTTTTATATCACAATAACTTTGCAAAAATAATAATCACATTACATTTTAGGTGTTATCCATAACAATAAAGCTACAATATCATTACCATAAATGACTGTAGTTATTAAACTACAGTTGAACCTCTTGACGTGATCAAAAAGTAGGTTTGGCATAAAATATTGTATTTTAGATCCTTTCTATTTGATCCAGTGGGAAGGAATTCACTTTGATAACACATCATCGAACATCAGAATATCAGAATTGTAAGTTTCATCCTTTCATTTGTATACAGTTTGCTTATAATTTATAGCTGGATGTGAAATTGTAAGAGTTTATGATAATGTTCCTGTTGTCAGAAATTTGTCTGGAAGGAATTTTAGAGGAACAATACCTGCAGATATTGGACAGTTGACCGCATTAGTTAACATGTAAGCGGTATTATATTTTTTTCAAGTTCAAATACTCATAGAGATTAAAAATAAAAATGTATCCATGTCAATATTATACTGGTACTGTATTCATCCATTCGTCATTTTGAAATTACTAGGTCCCTTGCCGATAATCAGCTGGTCGGAGCATTGCCAAATTTTTCAAATTTAACTATGTGGGAGAGACTGTAAGTGCTTTCTTATCAGCATCAAACATAAACGTTTACTTTGTACGTCTTTTAATCCTAGACAAATATGTCATTTAAAGATCGATACTTTCTCCGTCTTTTAATCTTAATTCCCTGGCTGTGCAGACATCTACACCACAATAACTTGAGTGGTAGTGTTCCACACTGGCTATCCCAACTCAAGAAGCTTAAAGACCTGTACGTGTCTCTCTTACTTTTATTGTTGGCTCCAGTTGAAAATCATAAGAAAATAATTAGCAATATTGTTTGAGACTATGGTTAAAATGTTGTATAATGGTTAAGTGGTCAAAAATTGTGCGGGTACCCTCCACCAGATCGCAGAGAATTACAAACCAAAAACGCAGAGATGTGGTAAAAATTCATGGGGGTATCCTCCACCAAATCGTAGAGAATTATGACACAAAAATTCAAAGATTAAGTGGTCAAAAATTGTGAGAGTACCCTCTGCCAGATTGCAGAGAATTACAAACCAAAAACGCAGAGATGTGGTCGAAATTCGTGGGGGTATCCTCCACCAAATCGCAGAGAATTATAACACAAAAAATGTAGAGATGTGGTCGAAATTCGTGGGGGGTATCCTCCACCAAATCGCAGATAATTATAACACAAAAACGCAGAGATGTGGTCGAAATTCGTGGGGGTATCCTCCACCAAATCTCAGAGAATTATAACACAAAAAACACAAAGATGTGTAACACCAAAAATGCAGAGATGATGAGGTCAAAATCATGTGGGTATCCTCCCCTAAATCACAGAGAAACACAACACAAATGCAGAGATATGTAACACCAAAAACGCAGAGATGATGTGGTCGAAAATTGCGTGGGTATCCTCCACAAAATCGCAGAGAAATACAAACAAAAATGCAGAGGTATGTGGTCGAAAACTGTGTGGGTATCCTCCACAAAATCCCAGGGATATACCACTCCAAAAACGCAGAGACTATGTGGTCGAAAATCGTGTGGGTTTCCTCCACTGAAATGCATGGAAATGCAAACATAAAAACGCAAACCAAACAATCGTAAGGCACAACTGTAGATCGCACAGAACCAAGGAAGGTCAGGAACGACAAGGTCATAAAATGTCTTTTATCCAATACCGACATGCAACAACAGAGTAAGAAGAAATATTTTTATAACTGTAACACAATTACAATCGTTGAAGAACAAAAAGGAAAACCAATCAATCCGACAAGAATCCATGCAGAGTTAAGCCAAGTAGTTTTCATCTCACAAGCCAAGATAAAAATGTTGATAACAATAAGATAGGGCCAAGGTCCTAATACCTTCTATCATGCAAAATGAAAAACATACCGTTGCATGATCGCCTTCTCCGGGTGACGTCCGCACGCTCTGTGCAAATCCTACTCGCCGACCGTCGAGACTACACCGGTACCTCCCATCCAACACTAGGGGTACTCTGCTTCCCCCTTATCCCCCCAAGCCGAAAAGGGGCCACACAATATTCAGATGGTACATCGAGCTCCCAGCTCGCCTCGCAAGGCCGAGCTACCACTCCGATCTGAGCTGGGAAATCCCAACTCCCCACAAGTAATCAGTGAAGTCACAAATCCGGTAGTGTAACGTTACGCTAACATTCCATCCCCTTACTTCCTCCTCCTTCCTCTCTTTTATAGAGTTATATAACTTCCAAACTTTCCCTAAATCTCATTTAATTTAAGTTTTAATAAAAATATTCTAATAATTCTCCTTCGTACAAGTGTCATCCATCCCCCACTTTCCTCCAATAATTATTTTCTTTAAATTAATAATTGTCTCATTTCCCTCACCCACCTAGAGTTACTCCTAAATTTACTCCTAGGTGTCCCTAGATTCCCTTACAGGTTTTAAATAGTTCCCCTAAAAATGAAGTTGCTAATTTAGTTCAATTTAGAAGGTTCTTAATTGCAGATTATTTACTAAGTTGACCTCGTTTTTTACCATAAGTTCCCCTCTTTCCCTTAATATGTTACCTCCATTCCCTAGTTTCCTAATTTTGATAATTCCTTCTTTCCCCTTTTTATTAGAGCCAAAATGGCAATTGCGCAATTTACCCTCTTTTCCTTTTATTATTAATTTAATATATTTTTACACTTTCACAAGTTAAATAATTAATTTCTTCTTTAACTTTGAATCAAGTTAAATAATTAATTAACGTGAATCATGTTTTCAACCATTCGATTTACTCTTTATTTTACCCATATGTTTGCGGATAATAAACAATATATAAATTCAACTTGGTGACCAAGTCTTTGCAAATACATCTCCAAAAATTTGAAATAGACTTTTGTATCCCTATCCAAAAAAAAAAATTGTGGGAATCCCATGCAACCTGAAAATTTCTCCCATGAGTATACTTTATGGGAATGAAATACAATACCTTTCTCAATTTATCAACTACAACCATGATGACACCATGATGATTTAATGTCTTTGGAAGTTGGGTAGTGAAATCCATTTTATTTCCTCACACCTATGTTCTAGAAGTGGAAAAGGTTGTAGCAAACCTATTGGGTGTTGATGCTCAACCTTGACCTATTGACTTTCCATTTAAGTTGCAGGAAACGACCCCCTAGGTGTGGTACTAGTACCCAAAACTTGCAAAAACGTCGAAACGAGTACGAAAATCCACCAAAATGTTGTCGACCGTACCATACGATGTTTCCTAATTTGGAAATGTCGTACGGTACAGACGATGGCGTTTCAGTGGAGTTTCAGCCTGTATGAGCCATTTCGTTGGATTTGTTCTTGTTTGCAGGCTTGGCCAAGAGAGAAAGAGGGTCATGGGTCCCTTAGGTGTAAAAAGACCCCCTCATGAACCACTAATAAACATTTTAAATCTTTCCAAACATCAACACCATTTCACCCACCCTATTAATTAATGGTAATTTTAAATTCTTAAAGTAAAAGTGGCATTCTCCTTTATCTTTCATTTTCATACTTAAATTTTTAACATTACCATTAATTGTTTCAGGATGTTTGACAGTGGTTCCAACTTCATTGGAATTCATATGCAGAAAGTAGAATAAGGTCCCATTCAAAATTCAACAGACTTAATGGTTTTCAAGATTTCAAGATTGACAGGATTACAATGTTTCCACTAGATTGTATCATGTGTAAGGGTACAGAACTAGAATTTAATTAAGAGTATCAAGCCCTCCATGTACCTCGATGTCCATCGGTTAACATTTTTGGGGTTGATCCAAGTGTCCTCATGCAAGGCATTACACCTATAGTTGTGTTCCACATGTCTTTTCATGTTAATATAGACATGGTTTTCTTTCTAAAATGTCATTTATGTGTATCATTATTTTTTCTTGCAAGATAATGTCATATATATATATATATACGATGTTTCCATTTTTGGAGGGTCACGTTTCCTGATGTACCCGTTTCGGAAACTTCGAGACGTTTCCCTGTTTTCTATAACTTAGCTTTCCATACATCTAACAATGTACTTGGAAAGACCTCTTTTAGTCTCAAGCCGAAAGTATTTATTTCTTTCTCTAGAAATAATTTTCTAGTAACCTGAATGGACATAATATGGTCTCTTATGGATTTCATCCTTGATAATTGTTCTCAACCCTACCATATTGAGAATATACGTTCCACAATTTTATATAAGAAGTCTATCATCACTTATTTGTTAGATTTCACACTTATTCTATGATTTCTCTTGTTCCAACCCATCTCTCACTTGGATGTACTGTTCATTTTCAACAAGGGACTCGATCACTCTTTCCCTCAAATCAAATTTGTGAATGTTGATAGCTTCCACCTCCTGCTAAGTGTGTCTACAACCTTGCTTTCCTTCCCTTTTATGTGTTTTATACAAATTCAAGCTCATAAAGAAATTCCAACCATCTTTCTTTGCCAGCATTCAAGTTTGGTTGGTCAAATAAATACTTTAATCCATTATGATTTGTCATTAGCATGAATTTTCTTCCCATTAAGTAGTGTCACCACATCTTCAATGCAAGTACTACAACAAAAAGTTCTAGGTCATGTTTTTTTTTTTTTTTACATATCACGCACCACATGGTTCTATTGCATGATAAATCCACCAAGTCATTCACTACATGCATATATATACATAACAAAATATTTGTTTGGATCCTCAATTTTCAGAATTGGTGCATTGGTTAAGATGATTTTCAACTATTGAAATCTTTCTCACATTCTTGCAAATATTTGAATTTCCTCCCTTTCTTTTGCAAATAAGTTATTGGGTATGTAATCTTGGATTGTACCAAAACAAATCCTTGATAAAAAACCATCAGGACCCGTAAATTCTATCACATCTATCACATTCCCTGGAGTGGGCCAATTCATTATGGCCTTTATCTTTTCTAGATATGCATATATATTGTGTTCTCTCAACATTTTCAAAACCATTCACAAATGAACCTCATTCTTTTCTTAATATTTCAAATAAATTAGTACATCATCAAGGTAAACAAGAACAAAGTTGTCCAAGTATTTATTGAAGACGTTATTCATGAGACACATGAAAGTATCTAGTATGATTGGTGAGATTGTATGGAACATTTACAAATTCATAATGGACATACCATATTTTGCATTTACAGAACCTTACATCATCAAGGTAAACAAGAACACAGTTGTCCAAGTATTTACTGAAGACGTTATTCATGAGACACATGAAAGTATCTAGTATGATTGGCGAGATTGTATGGAACCTTTACAAATTCATAATGGACATACCTTATTTTACATTTACAGAACCTTTGTTATCAACTGAGACTTGTTTCTTCCTCTTGTCACCTACAGGCGTCATAATTATCATTCTACTGGTAGAGACAACACAGAGAAATACACCAGAGGATGAATATCACAAGGGGTGAATTTTGGGTGGAAAACCCATTTTTACAGTAGTAAATGCAAGGAGAGTTCTTGTTTTTATAGTCAACAATGCCTCTAATTTCCATCCAAAACAATATTAACCTCGTGGCCACATCTTCAAGATAAATCTTGTGAGTTTGTTTTGATTGCATCAATTCTGATGTATAGAGTAATAAAAATCAAGTTGACTCTTACATATGTTGTGGGTTGGCCTCTGTTGTTTATAGTTAAATTATTGTTATATATATATTGTATGGACTGCAACTTCTTGTGAAACCCTTTTTACCAACACATCTATAAACCATTATAGTAGTGAACTATTTGACATAGTATTTATGCAACAAGTTAAGTAAATGTGCTAAAAAAAATAAAAAAAATTCTAAGGGGATTGGAACAGAGATTAACATTGGGGGGGTCGACTTCATCACTTCTAGGACGAAAATCCCACACAATATCTGAGTTTACATAGTTGTTTTCATCTGAGTTTCCCTCATTGGACGCTTGTATATGTTGTTGAGGAGTTCGAAGGCAATGATAAACACCCACATAAGCATCACATGTTGAGAGACTACATAGTATTGTTGGGCACAATTCCAGTGTTCACAGGCATATATTCTCAGTTGTGAGATACTATATCAGACTACCACCAACATAACTTAATATATCAAAAATTTCGATGAGGAAACAACTTCAGGCACCACCCAGTCCATGAATTAAGGAGAGAAATAAGGAGGTTTCTGATAGTGGAAAGACATCTACAACCTAAGTGCTTGACGAAAGTCAGCACCCAAAATTACCCACTGTTTCTACAACAATGAGGGAAAAATTGCATTAGTAGTACAAATTATATATCAACAACTTAGGAAGTATATTACATAATTGGATTTGAGAAATATGAAAAACCCTGAAGAACTTAGAGAAAAACTTGTGCAATTCATGCAAGAGTATCAGAAAAATTTAACAACATTTTTAGAACATCCATAGTGGTTCAGGGAGGTGGTAAAAGTATCCAAAACCATTGATGAATAAAAAACATCACATCGGGATGAGAACTTGGGAAAACCTCAAGTTGAATGTTTGGAGAATGTAGTTGGCCATGATAGGGATGTGTACATGGAAGATGACAAAGCGGTAGACTTTGATGAGATATTTGACAGTAGTGTGTTGATGGAGATTGTCACTAGTACCGAAGAGGAGGGGGAAACATTTGGTCCCATCGAGGATGACTATGAGGAGGATGACACAACAACATCCATTGTAACATTGGCATTGGTCGATGGAGCCCAAGAAACTAGCACCAATGATGGTCAAGATAAAACATGTTTTGGGATTGTTGGTGAGGATGGAGTCGATGTAGCACCTATGTATGAGTAGGAGACATCTCCAGTCCTTTCTTATGATTTATACTAAGGGGAGCACTCTTACAGATGATATCTCATGCCAGTTGGAAGTGATAGGGAAGAGGCCTTTCACACTATAAAATTTGGAGGATCACCTGTTGGTGACCGAGGATCAGATTACATAGGTGTTGAACAGAACTGATGGAGCTTGTAGGTTCATTGAGGAGATTTTTTGGAGAGCCCAGATGGAGGAGAGACACATCGAGATAGTAGGTGGAGTCACTAGTTCCCAATTGCGCATCATCATGCAGGAACTAGAACAACTAAATTCAAATTACTTGCAACTATTTATGGAAAAGGACCTTTCTCTCAAGTTTTTAGAGGACAAGGACCGAGAGGTATAGGAGATACATTATCAGTTGAGCATGGCACACTCTTCACGGCCTATAGAAGGGAATCCATCATATTTCGCAGCAATGACACAGGAGGGCATGTGTGCCACACATATTGAGAGGAAGGAGCATTTTGAGTTGCAAGTACTTGAGGAGAGTTTGGATTGTGCTCTGAGTTGACATTACAGGGATCATGTTCCCTTTCTCTTAGAGAGCTCATTAGAGGTTTCAATCTTAGCTGCAGAGGATATAGTTGAGCACATTCCTTATGGACCATGCCGTAAGGAGATATACCCATACTTGGATTGGGTGGAAAGATACATGACGTATATGGACACACTTTGGGATGTAGGTTCAATCATCGCGTTTCCTCTAGGGAGACCTCCTGAGCGAGTCCTTGATTTTATCATTAGGATCGAGGACAATCGTGGATTGATGGATGTTGAGATGCCTTGGTTGTGTAGGGTCCATGATAGAAAGTGCTTGGAGTGGAGAGTGCAGTCAGAGTGTGTTGAGTAGGTGATTATATTAGAGTAGTGAAACATCATCATGGTGGCATCTCTTTGAGATTGGTATGGGACCATGGGATTGCAATTGTTAACATCTTGACAATCGACACCAGTGTGCTTGCTAGTTTACATAGGTTTGGTTGTTGGGAGGAGGGTCTTCCAAGGAGTTGATCGAGTTCATACAACTTTTGATTTCTTGTATGATCATGAACACTTAGGCAGGAACTTGTGACAACACCTCGCAGATTCATGCTATGAGCAGAGGATACTCCACCTTCTCCAGGATGGTTTGGGACTCTAGTATCATTTTCAAATAGATTCAGTTGATGGAGCATCATATTATGATAACATTTCTTAAGGAAAATAAATACTGGGGAGGGAGGATTTGTAATGTCCCATTTTTGGAAAAATAAAATATTTAATTAATTATTTCATTATGTTTCCTAAAGTTAAATTTGGCAACTAATATTTAATCAATTATTATTTAATTTTAAGTGACTTAATAAGAATAACCTTATAAAGTCACTTTATTAAATAAAGTGCTCTTCTATAAGCTTTGAGAAAGTTGGGTTAGATCTCTCTACAAAGATCCACATAACCTTTAAAAGGAAAAGAGAGAAAGTCATTTGGGAAGATTGGATTTTAGATCATTTTCTTGTGGAGTGCTCGGTGAGCCAAGGTTTTCGTTAGGGTTTTGGAAAAACCCTTTAATTAGAGTTTGGATTCGGTGGTGAGACTATCCACCCTAGTTAAACAAAGAGGGGAATCCATCTAGGGTTTCCATTGGAGCTTCAGTCCTGTTTAGCTTCAATCCTGTTTCATCTTGGTGTTCTGTTTGGAGAGATCGGGCATTGTTCCAGGTTATGTTTTTTATTATTGATGTATTGCAACTGCCATAACATCCATTTTTACTTATAAAGTTGTATTCAATGATCTCGTAATAATAACATTCCCCTGTTATATCTTCCATTTATGTGTGCTTTGATGTGTATATGATATGTTTTAAGAAATTACAAGGGTTTGTAACAAAGTTAATGCCCTAATTTTTTTTACAAATTAAAACCCTAGCTTTCTTAGAAGCGAGATCTTATAAACTATTTAGTGGTCTCCTTTCACTTTACTTGGAAATTTGGTGAAAGAATCACAAGTCTACAAGATAATTTCTTTTCCTCCATTATGTATCCACAACATATTAAATAATGTAGAGAATTATTCAGTTTATGCTTCTGCTTCCTGTAATATGACCATTGATGGTTTCTCATTTTACTAAGAAATCCAATGCATTTATTTTATCATGGCTTTCCTTTACCCTACAATGATAACATATTCATATCTTTTCAGGTTTATATTTTTTCTCCAAGGTAAATTCCTCATTGATTATTTCTTGAAATGCTAATGCCTTATTCTTCATTTCCTCATCCTCCCTTACTTGTTTTGTTGGTTTCCTTCTTGAGCCTTTCTTCACAGGCCATTCCTCATTGCATGAAGGTGAGAAATTGGTGGTTTCTAATGGGAGGGATATTTCCATAGTGCACTTCTATTTCAAAATTACAAGTTGTTTCAAAGTTCTAATCAACACTTCTTGCACCTAGGGGAGGTATTTCTCCTTCTTATACCGTATAATTTTTATCCTTGGAGACTCTTGTCTTCCCTCTTTCTCATTATGAACAGAAAAATATTTAACATTTAAATTAGTTGTGGGGTTTATATGGCCCTTTCTATTGTCTTTTTGGTGACTGTCTTGAAGCATCCATCTTCTTGAGTATTCTTGTGAGAGGTTGGTGGGGGGGGGGACCTTTTTGGACATTTTTTTGGAACTATTAATAATCATGGTAGAAGTTTCACTTAAATGGAATTTTCTCATAACTAAGATTTCACGCATGAACTCAATCTCTAATATGGATTTCCAAATATTTCAAAATCCCTTTTTTAGGTGAAATTCTACACAACCTCTTGAATAGGTGTAAATTCCTTCTTGGATTCAATGTTGTCAATATATTTCCTTAAAAAGTTATCCATGTCATTTAGAGTTTTATCATCTCAGAGATCCAATGGGACAAATGGGAGACACACACAATAGAATAGGTATTGGAACTTCATCTTTTAAATAGTGTTCATTGACACCTAAAAACCATGATCTATTCTAAAAATGTTGTCCCTATCAATGTTGTGCTCAAAGAGAATGGAGTATAACCCTTCTAAACAAAAAAAATCCCTCATTGATCCTTGGATAAGAGGGAGCCATTGGAGAGAAATCTATGTTTTTGAAGGCTTAGGGCTTAACTAGGTTCCATTGAATTTATCTATTGGGGAATCTCTACAAAAATAAACACTATGCATACATGGAGTCTCAATTTTACAACTAATATCATCAAGGATTTTGTTCTTTTGTAAACCAATTTGCAAGCTCATATCTTACTAGTTTTGATTTTCATGCAACATCACTCGCAAATGCTTTGAATGCATCCACTTTTTGAGTAAATGGATATGAGAGGGAGATAGCACTCCTTTTGACAACATTTTCCATACAAGAACATAAGAGAAAGATATGGTTTCAAAGGAGAAGCCCCATCTTTTTAATAATAAAATCTTATTCACTAAACAAATTTAACATTCAAGAACTTCCTATTTGATATTGTTTTTAAGTGGAAGGGTATAAATTGTTACAATGACTTCTAACAAGATTGTCTATTCAAAACATATATTAATTAAGTTCCCTGTGAACATAACTAATCTATTACAATGTTAGGGTCCATTAGGGTCTATTGTTTCTTTCATGTTAAACTTGTCAACACAGTTTTTAGTATTTGATCACTATACCATTAGAAAGAAACACCAATAAGCATTTTAACTAAGTTGTTTTCTAGTATTTGATCACTATACCATTAGAAAGAAACAACCTAAGTTGTTTTCTAGTATTTGATCACTATACCATTAGAAAGAAACAACAATAAGCATTTTAACTAAGTATTATAATAACTTTTGGTTCTACAATTTGTGTACATGAATTATTGATTGTGAATACTTTAATTAAAGTTGATTTCTCAAGGAAGGCCATAATACATTGATCAATATAAAACTAATCTTGTGCAATATTTGCACTAAGTACTATAAGGAGTAACTTTGAGTTCTACAATTTTTGTACATGAATTACTCATTCTGAATACTTTAATTAAAGTTGATTGTACTTGGAAGACATGCAACTAATTTTGTGCTTATCTTAACATTTATGCTTATTTTTTTTATAAGCCCTAATATGTTAGTATGTAGAAAAGATGATCAAATAACTCTACTCAACCTCACCTTCAAAAAATGATTAAAACAATATTAATGAACATGCTTTCTTTTCTTATTTATTTAAAGGAATTTAATATACAAACAAAAGAAATATAAATCAAATTCCAGCATTTTATTTGACAAGATGATTCATTTTATCAAAATGTGGCAAACATGCCTCCTCTTGAATGTGGGAATGTTATAATGAAGTGTAGTCTTCTTGCAACACATAAGGAATATCCTTTTGGCTAAGAAGCCATGAGTGGGGTTTGTATTTCACCAAAATCGTTTAGAATTTGCACCATTCTTTAACCACTTGTAACACCACATTTGCATGGGGAAAACATTGCATGAGGGGATAACCATGACTCTAGGGGTTTTAAACCTTGGCGAGGAGATTATCACAATTTCTACTTAACCATTAAAATAGGACTTTGTTAACAATTCTAGCATTTATTTAGCCACATGCATGTTCAAATCTTATCTTTTCTTATGTTGTGAGAAGTGGATTTCTCTTGGATCAATGATAAACTATGTAATGCTTGCTATATTACCCATGTGGAGGGTTATAATAAAAGATTTGGCAAGAAGGATGTCTTAAGAAGGTCAAATAAGGGAGCTTAATAAAACGAAGGATGAAAACTTGAAGAAAAAAAATAATAATAAAGAAAACAAGAGCAAACAACTAACTAACTAGTTTCCTACAAACTTGCAAGCATATTTAGTTTCAGTGGAGGTTACAAGTATTCTAAAGGTAGGAGAGATTTTACAACTCTATTAAAATACATAACCACTTAGAGTTTGCCTTATAAATATTTAATGTATATTTATAGCACAACATCATAAATTAGTAGAAAGATTTTCACAAGAAATGTTTGTGGACTTCAATGTAGAAGTCCATTTGCAATGTGCATACATGTGTATGAACCATAATAAATCATAGTACAAGTTCATAATTTTAAATAGAAACAAGTTTCATACATCAAGTCAAAAATAAGTATGTTTTGTGGTCCATATGGTCCATGATGTTAGTGTTCCACAAAAGGATCAATCCAGTGATAGACATTTCTTCAATTGTATTTTAATAGAAAGGTACTTTAATTATAATATTTTTATTATTATTAATGGTCATTATAGAAGAGTATATAAAAAATCAAACTAAAAATAATGTTAAAACCTTTAAAATAAAGTATAAAATGCATCTAAACATATAAAAAGTTATGAATTTATAATATTTTTATTATTAATAATGGTCATTATAGAAGAGTATATAAAAAATCAAACTAAAAATAATGTTAAAACCTTTAAAATAAAGTATAAAATGCATCTAAACATATAAAAAGTTATGAATAAGTTGATTATAAGAAAACATAATCAAATAAAATGTGAATAAAATAAAATTCAAATAATTCAAATCAAGCATATAAATCCAAATCTAAAGTGAAAAGGAAATAGTTTAAAACACCAAGCAATTAAACTTCATCATATTCTTGATGAAAAGAATATTGGATTTTCTTTATCATAACTAAAAAATTTAAAGTAAAAAACCTTTTTCAAATATTTTAATTTATAATTACTTTCAAACAAATTTAACTTTACTGTTCAATTAATAATGAACAATAAATTTAATATTATTATTTTTTTAAAATTAAATATATTTCATAATTGTATTATTCAATTAATAATAAACAATAAATTTAATATTAAAAAAATTAAAAAAATAAATTAAATATATTTCATCAATTGTTAATTAAATATATATTAATTATTATTTTAATATGTTTTGAAATAATATTTCTTATGATTTTATTTTTAATTTCTATTCAATTTTTTGTGTAGTAATCATTATTTTTAATGTCTTCTAAATATTTGAATGATATGTAGTATGGATGACTTCTATATACATTTATAAAAAAATAAAATTATTAGAACTCTAATATATTTATTATTATATTAGTTGAGTAATTATTAATTTTAATCTATATAATGTTTTTATTAATCATTATTTTTAATA
>SNQJ01S0152239.1:0-10839 GCA_010110895.2 Picea sitchensis | reverse complement strand
CTGGTAGTTTATCTCTGAGAAGAGATGTGGCGAGTACTGGCCTCTGAAATATATGTTACAATGAGGCTCGAAGGCCTATACATTATTGAGAAACAATGGAAAACCCTAAACATCCAAAACTCTAACCCTAGGAGATGAAACATCAGAATATGTGCCCCTTTGGGGTAAACTGGTACATCAATTTCCCGGGGTCGTAACTTTGGCATACTATCTTTGTTTGAAGCACATGATACATCGTTAGAAATATCTATCTGAGGACTACACTTCTAACAATGAATACCGAGTCCAACAATGAGCTATATTTGTCGGAGCATTCATTCCCAAAAAACGTCGTTTAGGGCCTCAAAATGGCTTCAGAAGTTCAGGACCCAAAAAACTGCTAAAAATAGTAAATTGCACTACAATTAAGGAAACTGGAAAACTAAAAGAAACAATGGTGTGGGTCCAAGTCGAATACGTGGTTGATATCCACCTGGATCATATGAACATGGGAATGATAGACATCAAGGAGCATGAGCAAGCATCATCATTCCCCAGAGAAATACACTAGGAGAACTCATGCAAGTTCAGGGCCAGGGAGAAGCCCAAGTGTGTCTCATGTCAGAAGACATAGGAGAAGGCCTAAGGGATACATATTGCAAGGTGATCTCATGAAAATCAATCCACCTACTTTAAATGGTGATCAAAGGAAGGGATAAAAGGCCGATGCCTGGCTATTGTAAATGAAGAAATATTTCCAGTTGCACGATTATCCCTCCATGGTAGAAAAAGGAATTTCAACCTACCACTTGCAAGGAAAGAAAGCCATGTGGTGTGATCATCTTAATCAATCCAAGCACCTTGATGAGAGAAAGGTCTCATGGAGGCAGTTCAAAGGATATTTCCAAAAAAAATATTTATCAGAGGATTAATATGAAACAAAGATGAAATAATTCTTTGAACTCAAGTTGGGAAGCATGACAATGGATGAGTATGATAAGAGGTTCTTTTAGTTGTTGAAGTACGTGGGCTTCAAAAAGGATGAGAAGGTCAAAATACAAAGGTTTTTGAGTGGGTTACCCTCTTTTTATTGTTACAAGATAGAATATGATAACCCCATAACTTTGGAGGAGAGAAAATCATCTTTATGAGAAAAGAAGAGGGAGGTCATTCTTCCAAAAATATTGGAATGAAAAGATGAAGGGTAAGAAAGAGCAAAGGCATAAGGGTGTTAAACCACCCTTTTTTAGAAATAACTCCCAAGCAAATCAGTAAGGTCAATCAACCCAAAATGAGCACAAGACAACATATTCATTTGGGAAAATGTCAAGGAAACAGCTTGTACAATGTTGGGAATGTAAGGGAAATCACTTATATAAGGACTAGATTCACAAAGGTGAAAGAATGAGAATTGTCCACAACATTCAAGAGGATGAAACGGTTGAATATATGGGAGGAATCATGCCAAGAATTTATGCATCCTTGGATAACAAGCAAGCAGAGTATCAATCCCCCATTATTGAAGTGGAAGGTAAGATTGATAACCAACCCATATCAATTTTAATTGATTCTCGAGATAGCCATTGTTACATAAACTCTGACATTGTTGAAAATTTTTACTTGCAAAGGAGTAAGCATAATAAATTTTGGTTAGTTCAATTAGCCATGGGGGCTAAAAGGAAGATCAATGAGTTGGTTAAATATTGTCCAGTAGACATGAATTGACTCAATGCAAAGGTGGATATGAACAACATACCATTGGGATCATATGACTGTCTAATTGACATGGATTGGCTGGAAAAATACCATGTTGTTCTAGACTGTTACAACAAGACCATAACTTTTCTTGATGAGGATGGGAAACAAAGCAATATTCAAAGCATTTTGAGAGAAACAATTGTCAGAGAAATTTCAACCATGATACTGAAAAAGATTTTCAAGAAGGGATGTCAAATTTTTGCAGCCTATATGGAAGAGGTAGCTAGGGATAATGTGACAAGTATTGAAGACGATCCAGAGGGATTTTGAATATGTTTTTGGGAAAATTCTAAGACCGCCACCTAAGAGAGACATTGGTTTCGCTACTGATTTGGTACCATGAGAGTCCCTAGTGTCCAAGACACCTTACAGAATGGGGATGCACCAGAATTGAAAGAATTGTATATGCAACTAGAAGAATTTTTTAAGAAGGGGTATATACGCAATAATATTTTTCAATATTGACATGAGGTCAGGTTATTATCAAGCAAGATGGCATCCATGACAAGATATGGGCATTATGAATTTATAGTAGTGTCATTTGGGATATCAAATGTCCCAACAATTTTCATGTGCCTAATGAACGGTGGTTTATAATAGAAATAAACGTTGAGGTTTCATGACACAAGTTTGACCAATGTTGATTTGCCTACGGGGCATGGAAATCGCTATATACAAAAATAATTCATATTTGATTGTTGAAACAACAATGAAAATAATTCAAGTTTTTAGGAGCAGGTAATGACGAATCACGAGAGAAATTATTTATAAGACATGACATTCCACTCTTTCATAGATAAAAATGTTGTCCACCTTCTATGTAMGAGGCATTATTTTGATATGCAKCTTGGAAGAGGATTGATTCATTGACATCGACTTTGAAATCTTCCATATTGGTGAAGTTTTCGTTGCAAGGTTAAAGAAGACTAGAAAATCAGAAATGTTTATTGATAGAATTGTTGTATGTTTTATGGCAGATCARAACTTYCATTTATGAAAATTGTTTTTCATGTGAGGGTTCCTTTTGATTCATCGTTCACTTGGGTGGAGAATTAATTCAATTATATTCTACATGAAAGAGTGTCTGCCATTTTGAGTGGAAAAGAAGCTAAACGGGAAGGATGTAGCTCAGGAGAATTGTAATGTGTAAGTCTTACTTGTTGAAATTGTATCTTATACTGCAACTACTTCATTTCTTTAGCTATCTCTTCCATTCTTTGTAGTGTATAGAAATTTAAAAGCTCGCAGCCAAGGAAATATCGTGGTGGTTTAGAATAGAAAAAAACGTAAGGAAATATAGTAGTTTAGAATAGAAAGAAATGTAGGTCTTCTTGACACATGTATAGAAATTATCTCTCTCTATATATATACACGGTGGTTTAGAATAGAAAGAAACGTAGGTATAGAAATTACATATATACGGTGGTTTAGAATAGAAATCAACGTGTAGGCTTCGTGACACGGGTTAGTTCACCGACGTGGCATATTTTTAAGGAGGAATGAGAAGACCAATAATAGCATTTTGTTTGTACCCTGAAATAATGCTCGGTAACTTTCTTTTCAATATTTGTCATCACCAGTAAATAGTTGTGTCAAACACGAGATTTGCAAGGCACTTTTCTCCTAAACTTTTTGTCAAAAATGATGATGTGAATAATGAATTTTCAATCAATTTTCATCTAAAATTTTAAAAACATTCAAAATTTCAAAATTATTTATTAAAAATAATGATTAATAATAGCATTATATAGATTAAAATTAATAGTTACCCAACTAATATAATACATATCATTTCAAAATTTATAAATGCATATGGAAATCATCCATAATACATATTTATAGATTTCTCTCCAATGGCTCCCTCATAGATTTCTCTCCAATGGATCCCTCATATCCAAGGATCAGTGAGGTATTTTTGTTGTTTAGAAGGGTTATACTCCATTCTCTTTGATCACAACATTGATAGGGACAACATTTTTAGAATAGATCATGGTTTTTCAGTGTCAATGAACAGTATTTAAAAGATGAAGTTCCAATACCTATTTTATTGTGTGTGTCTCCCATTTTTCCCATTGGATATCTGGGATGATAAAACTCTAAATGACATGGATAACCTTTTAAGGAAATATATTGACAACAATAAATCCAGGCAGGAATTTACACCTATTCAAGAGGTTGTGTAGAATTTCACCTAAAAAGGGGATTTTGAAATATTTGGAAATCCATATTAGAGATTGAGTTCATACGTGAAATTTTAGAAGAGTTATACTCCATTCTCTTTGAGCACAACATTGATAGGGACAACATTTTTAGAATAGATCATGGTTTTTCAGTGTCATTGAACATTATTTAAAAGATGAAGTTCCAATACCTATTTTATTGTGTGTGTCTCCCATTTTTCCCATTGGATATCTGGGATGATAAAACTCTAAATGACATGGATAACCTTTTAAGGAAATATATTGACAACAATAAATCCAGGCAGGAATTTACACCTATTCAAGAGGTTGTGTAGAATTTCACCTAAAAAAGGGATTTTGAAATATTTGGAAATCCATATTAGAGATTGAGTTCATACGTGAAATATTTGGCTCCTTCACCGTCGCATTAATGAACTATGCAATCTGGGAACCCTTTACTCCACATCCTGAATGGAAGAGGTGATCCTCCTCCGGGATCTGGGTTCCTTCTTCTGGATCTTCTTGGTGGAAACGGTGGCATTGGGCCCACATCGATAATATGCTTCCCACCTTCAGGATTTGACTCAGAATAAAAATCAACCTTTGACTTGGAAGCCCTTAGCTTTACCACAAGGGACTACTTGGAGCAACATTATTTGGTGTTGTGCCAGTGGATTTTATGGAACTCACACCACTTCCCCCGCGGTCCATTTTGGCTTTGTGGTGTTGTTCTTGCTTGTGGCTTTGGCAAGTTATCCTAGGCCGCTCCGCCTTGGCTTGGTCATTTGTTCAACGGTTTGGGGGTACATTTCCCTTCGTTTCGATTCACGTAATTCCAAAGTCTCTTTACCTTTTTAGCGCCCGCCAATCTTGGCGCATATTTCCAGATGTCGCACTGCTGATGAGGTGTCGAGGAAATCCATTTCCTCCCGAATGTATCTTTGCAGACAATTATGGTAATTTTAACACCAAATGTTTCTCAATCTTTGATACCCAACCTTGTGCGTAGTGGGTATGGATCAGATTCGTTAGCTCATGCACACCTTGGTCCCTTTGTTTCACAAAGAAGTCCATTGTATGTATTTGTCCCTCATAGCTCCCCATGGGATAATATTGTTCCTTGATGGTAATCTCGTAAAGAATTCCAAGTGGGTGCAACCGAGAACGTAGAGGGTCTCCCTCGCCTCAAGCTCCCAAGAGGGTTTCCCACCACCTTTGACATGGAGGGCGTACCTAAGGAGTGCGCAAATAATCCTTTCTCGATCGAAAAGTCATGAACCGAAATATCCTTCTAATAGATTGAACCATCTATCAATGACATCTGCATATATTTGAGGGCCAAATAGATGCGGGAATGTCAAATTTTTCATGTACCTTTAAAAAGGAGTGGCACCTCCGTAGTGGCTATTGGATGTAGATGACCGCTGGTAGCCATTGAAGGATCTCGGGAAAAGTTTTCCATCATCGCGTTGCTTTGTTTCTCGAGGTCCTCCTTGAACAATAATTTCATAGGATCTCTTACTCCCTCATATTTATTTTCCCCATAAGTAGCCTTGAGGGCTTCATGTAGGTCGATCTTGCAATAGTTCAACCGTATCGAGTTCTTAACTCCATAATCGACCTCATTAGACATGCAAAGAAGGGGATCGAAAGAGCGCATTCTCCGATACCAATCGATTTGGATTTATGCGTGAACACAATGAAATACATAAATACACATAAACACAAATATGCTACAAAAGTAAAACTTCATTTCACATCAACAAATTACGGAAATATGCTTACATATATAATGGAAATAAAATAGCTCGAGCGCTGGTATCTTATCTCTGATAAGATATGCCATCGGCCTCTCAAATATGTGTTAAGCAATGAGGCTAGAGGTCTATATATATTATTGAGAAACAATGGAAAACCTAAACATCCAAAAACCTAACCCTAGGAGATGAAACGGTAAATATATTCCGTTAGGGTAAATTTTTCATCAATTTCTGGTCAACTTTGGCATACCATCTCCTGCTTTGACGCGCATGATACATCATTAGAAAGATCTATCCGAGACTACAACATTTGAACAAATGAATATCGAGTCCCAAATGACCTTTATATTCGTCGAGAATTCATGCCCAAAAACATTGTTTAGGGTCTCAAAATGGCTCCGAAAAGTTCGTGACCCAAAACCTGCTAAAATAGTAAATTGTGCTACAATTAAGGAAACTAGAAAACTAAAAGAAATAATGGTGGGTCCGCGGATTAGCTCTGCGGTGGGCTACCCAATATCCACTGGAAAAATATGATCATGGGAATGATAGGCATTCAAGGAACATGAGCAAGTGTCATCATTCCCCAAAGAAATACACTAGGAGAATTCATGTGTTCGTGGCCGGAGTAGCCCAATTGTGTCTCGTAACACCTCGCTTCCCTCGTAACACCTCAAGTTTCCATTGTAAATATAACTGGACTGGCCTAGGACTATGGCAAACTCATAAGCATGAATATGAGGCCAAAATGGACCCGGCAGGAAGAGGTCAATGAACGTAAAATGACAGTTTGAATTTATAGCATAATCACGAGGGATAAAAGGGAAAAGAGACCGTGATGGTGGTGGAGGGAACCTTTAAAAAGGGGTGTTAACTTCCACTACATTAAATACCGTATTTGACTCCACTGGCCCGGAGAAACAAAAACGGCTCGCTGGCCCCGAATTAATGCCTTAGAATGGTAGGTTGATGGCTTCGATGAGGGATGGGGAGGTGAACCGCCATCCATAGAGCCGTCAGACCTGACTAGGTAATCGCTACACGCAACCTTGCGAGAGGATAAAGCATGCATGGCGTAAGCTTATCAAAAAGGGATGGACGCTAAAGGGGAACTCCGAGTTTTATGCAGAAAGTGAGTGACGGCAGAGAGGAGGGGATTGCAACCTTCACCTCGGCACCCAAGTACGAGAGACGCAGCTCAGACACATCGTGGTCTCAAATGGGGTGGCTAGTGGTAAATCCATTAGAGTCACTACGCCTATGGTTGGGAGGAACGAAAGCACCTCTCTTAGCAGTTGCTTTCATTGTTGAAGTTATTTCCGATAAGTGTTTTGTTTATATTGCATTTGAAATTTTATATGTTGTTATATATGTTCATAGACCGGTGGAATTGTAAATGTTTTCCGTGAAAGAACAAGTTCCGCGAATTGTTAAGGAGTAGATATTATCTCATATAACCATGAGATAGTAAATGATTTCAACATGAGAATGTCCGCGCAGTGCTTGATACGAATGAATCGGAAGGTACATGATTAACACCGGTGGAAACCGCAGCCACTCCCACGCTGATAAGGAATCTAATTCATGCCCAGCCTTCTGAAGTCGCCTCCATTTATCTCCGCCCAGAATGCCTCCCCGATAAGGATCTCTTCACGTAGATTCCTCCCTTGGAAAGCAAGGTTCACCAAGACCTGCATAGACCTCCAACAATGCACTTCATTAACCCGCATTAAGGAGGAACGATCATATTAAAGTTCCAAGATAGTAGTATTGTGAGATGAAATAGGTCGACGGATGAGATCCTCGTCGAGGACCCATGTCATTCACTAATGACTGACGGAAGTAACGGTTTATGCCATATTACCTTGGACCCCTTGTCCTCTTATCATCGCGGAGTAACTAGGAATTGGGATTATAAACTAAGACCCAAATGAACGAATCTAGACCGTTAGATCACCCGTCAACCGTTGTATATGGGAAAGGTGTGCAAGGGTTAAGCGCAGGGATAGGTACGCGGTGAAATGATATGAACCTTCGATCTTGGATCAGAAGTCCCATCACCGATAGACTCCTCGAAGATGCGCATCGAAGTTAAACCCTAGCGTGCAGGAAGAAATCCTAGCCATTGATCTCTGCAGGACACGCGTATCAACATCCCTGATAAGCCATCGGGACAACAGGGCCATCGGGGTTTTGTTGAGTCCGAGAATCGAGACCTCGTGGTCCTCGAAATCGGTGAACGGATCCTAACCATTGATTCCGCAGGACATGTGTCAGCTTGGGAGTATGCCTTCAGATTTTTAACAATACCATCGGAGATTTGGGGAGTATAGAACCGCTGCATATTGAAATCGCGATACGCCGATTCTATCGATTTGGACCACCCATTGTACGTGACGCCGCGGTCGAGGGATCCCAGAGTCATGGTGGATCTGGAAATCGGGTTTTGAAGATAAGGAAACAACGCTTTCACCTGAATTGTGATCAATGATATCTCGATGGTGATGTAAGCAAGGTGGGACCACTAGACTTAAAATGAAGGACAGATGTCCATCATCTGGGAAGAGTCAAGAAAACCATAGGAAAATCCCGGTACAAACATAGACGTCCATCTGTGAGACACGTGGCTACCATCGAGAACCATCAACGATTGGCCCATCGGAAAATCGGATTTCTCGGTACATGAGGACCAGACATCATAAGTCCCAAAACCCCGAATCAATCCCTACCGCCTCACCGCTGGGTTAAGACAAAGTGGCAAGGGACTACGCCGCCAGATGTTTTGTTCATCGAAAAGTTTCTATTATGGTAAGGAAATTGTGTAATGTGAAACGCGATCCGCGATTCCGATAGATCAACACCGCCCATCAAATAGGACGCCATGGCGTAGATCCCGTGAATTGAGTTCAAGAAATCGAGAATCGACGATCTGGGGATTTCTAAGGACATGAAACCCCGGCTAATACAAAACCACGAGCATGGGAAATCCCGATTCCATCATGAGCCATTGATACAAGGTACACGTGGCAAAGTATCCGCAGAGAATCGTGGATTGGGATATCGTGAGTCCCGGGTATAGGTGTTTTGCGTCATCGCGAAATGCCAAACCCCGATGGAAGGTTATACCTGGGCCAAGGCCATATGATAAGTGGTCACATGGACCATGGTATAGCCAAGGGGCTAGCCAGTGTAAAGGTGCGGCCGAGAGTCCAGAGGACTTGTGTGCCATGACATTGTGCTGCCACTCCACCGTAATTAAGGTCGTATTCAGGAACGCAGGGTCGTGATGGACCAAAGTACTTAACCGTGGCTGAGGCAATCTAAGGCCCATCGGAAATTCGCTCGCTCTCTGCTGATCGGGGATTCGGAGACGTGGACCCCACCGTAAATCTTCCAAACCCGGTCCCCATATTTAACTGGGGATTGGTATCACAAATGCCGGGTTTCCTCGAGATTTCATTTGTATTGGTTAACCCAAAATTTTGAAAATTACGATAGTGGGCGTGTTACAAAGTGCTATCAGAGAATGGTTACAACACTCGGCCTGACTGGGTTCATGCACCAGTCGCGCATAAACCTCATAATTCCACAATTCTTTAACCTTGTTCGAAACACTCCCATGAGGAGTACCCCTAACTTAACTATCTTATCCGATTTCAGTAACCAAAGGAATCAATTCAACCGTAGGTGCATGTTAAAGAATTGTGGAAGTATGCACAAATTATGAAATATATTTAATTTGTGCATAATTCCACAAATTATGTCTTCACACTCGCTTTATCTATCAACCATGGGAGTCTACAAACTTAGAGTATGGTGATTCATCAAGAGGTGGGAGAAGAATTCTTACCAATATTAGAGATCTAAGAGTCCGACGAAAGAAGATAATAGGAACCCCTCTGCATTCCAAATGACCGGTGGAGGGAGTCTCATGGTCAAATTACAAAAGTCGCAAGGCCGATAACTAAAGGATGATGAAAGAACAAGAAAAGCAAAACCGAATTAATGCGCCTCACCGGGCAGAGCTTATCCGACCTAAATCCACAAAATGCAAAGATGAACCCGATGCAAAATCGCGGTCGCGTCGTTGGCCACACGAGAAGTACATCCGTAGTTAAGTTCACCCTGCAGGTAAAGGACCGCTACGACGATTCCACTAAGAAGGAATTGGTATCTGTATATTCTATCTGCAGCGTAACCAGTTCCTATTCTCTAAGGAAATAGAAGAAGCAAAAGACTCCAAGAGTCACAAATTTGAGGGAGTTTAGGAAGGCCAAACCTCCTCCTTCGGACGGTGTGATAAAGAAGGGAGAGGGAAGTTGAGGCTTGGCTACTTAAACTGAAGAAATATTTCAGAGTCCACGACTTTCAGAAACTCTGAAGGCCCGAGTGGCCATCACTTTCAATCTAAATGGAAAGGCTTCCATCTGGTGGGAATACCTTAAGAATATAAAAGGCCCTACGAGGGAGGACCTATTTTGAATGTAACAGTGTGAGAAGTACTTCCGGAAGAAGTATTTGTCGGAAAGGTATTTCGACGAGAAGGCTAAAGAGTTTTATGAACTCAAACTTGGCCAACTTACCATGGATGAATATGTCAACAAATTTCTGGACTTGCTGAGGTATGTACCCTACATCAAAGAAGAGAAGGCGAAGGTACAATGCTTCATCAGCGGGCTTCCCAAAGAATACCGGAACCGAATTGAGTTTGACGAACCAAACACCTTGGAAGATACTATACGAAAGGCAACATATTGTCATGAGAAATATGGACATCGGGCAGAGTTCCGTGGAGACTAGAAACAAAAGAATGGTTCAAACTTTCAGAAGAAAGGGAGCAAATCCTCGGGATTTAAAAACTACAAGAAGAACCACAAGATGAACTTTCCAACCCAGAGTGTACTCGAGCAGAAATTTTCCTTGGTGGACGAAAATAAAACTTCTGAACCTATACCAGTAAGGATTGATAACCCAAAGAGAAAACCTTTGGAATGTTGGGATTGCAGAGGAGATCATCTCTGGAGAGACTGTCCACTCTGACAACAGAATAGTCGGAATATTTATAATGTGAAGGAAGCCACCACAGTCAATGATGTGGCCAGGAGTGTGCCACAGATTTATGCAGCCTTGGACAATAACCAGGCTGACCACCAAGCTTCAGT
>SNQJ01S0152237.1:0-14908 GCA_010110895.2 Picea sitchensis | reverse complement strand
CCTTGAAGTGTTGCTATGGCAAGGCCTCAAGGACAAAACCCTAGGGGAGAGAGGCTCACTTTGGTGTAGGGGAACTAGGCCTCGTTGCTCTCTCCTCCTTCCTTAGGTCAATGGCAAAAACAATTAGCTCGGAAAGTGGCATAAAACTAAGACAAGAGGTTTTGCAGGCAACGTGTTGCTATGGCAAGGCTTTACCAGCAAACCCTAGAAAAACGACTCATCAAGGTGTAGGGGAACTAGGCCTTAATGCATCTTCTCCTTCTTAGCCCAATAAGAAAAATGGCTAGCTTGGAAGAGGAAGAAAAAAGTGTTGCGAAGGAAAGGCTCTATCTCTCTTCAATAAATGGCGCAAAATCTTGACGAGGACATGAGACAAGGACCTACAATGTGTGCTTGTCACCTAGGGTTTTTAGCAAATCATAACAATATATGCAAGAAATAGCAATACAACCATTTAATTAAGAAGTTTTGCAGAAATTTACTTACATCAAGAGAAATGCCAAAAAATGCCAATAGAAATCCAAAAATGCCTTCCTTCAACAAGTGTGCCTCCCAATTTCAGCCAAGAACCTCAAGTATAGCGCAAATTTCAGACCTCACTAATGAGTGAGTGAGAGATGATGAAAAAATGAGAGTAAAAACCCTCAATTTATACTGTACCATGACCTAATTTCACTTTTAGGTCATAAAAAGGCCAACAAGGCCAAAATACTAAAAATCATATTGTTTTACATTAAATGCTCAAATTAAAACCTAATCAAGCTAAAGAGAGACGGCATGCCCCTTTAAGGGTGACGTTATCCCCTTCCAAGGCAAATGCAGCATCCTGGAGCAAAACGTTAGCCCTCCTTGGGCTTCTCCAACCTGCCACACGTGCCAACACTGCCCAATCTGTCTCCCAAGACATCCATAAGGTTGGATGACATCATGATCATCATGGGTGACGTCCTGGGCCTTCTAGGGTCAACGTTCCAATGGAGAGGGAACAACCCCCCTAGGTCAAGCTCTGCCAGGGTGCCTCTGGTGGAACGTCCTCCTCTTCTCCAGTGCAAAGCCTATGACCATCTTTGTCTTGTCTCTGCCCCGTGATGGGGTCCCAGCATCCATCTGGTGGGCTCTTCAGCCCCATGGAGGTCCGAACTGATCATCTCCCCATGTGTACCGGTCCAACATGGTACCTGTTCGTCGGGCATGATCCTACACATCAATAGTTGCGCCCTCCATGGGCTCATCTTTACCTCCATGGGGCTGAAAGTCCACAGGGATCATAGCAATGTCAAATACATCATCATCAATATGATTAAACATGTGCATAAAACCTATTACCCTCAGTTAAATCTCAAAGACATTATACAAGCACGCAATACAAGTTTGGAGAAGATGGCAAGGCGTCCTATTGGGTTAGTATCCCTTGGAAGGAAAGTTTCGAAGAGACCTCATCACAGCGAGCCATGCAAGTGAATTGTGATGTGGATAAGGGATGTCCGGGCAAGTGGGTGCAGTGAGAGCATAGGGTGCAAAGCTTTACCTATGAGTGCCTTTGTAGAAGGCTGGCTGCTTTTTGTCTGGATGCAATTTTCAAATTCTGTACCGCTTCTTTATTCTTCATTCTTTTATTCTTTATTGGTTTCTTCAAGAGGCTAATCAAAGGACATTGCCCTAGCTTGGTGACGGTGTTGGCGGTGTTACCCACAAGTATAATGAGAAGGTTGGCTCGTGATGAGACCCCCTTTCCCTCGGCCATACAACCAAAGGTCACTACCCTGTGGGTGGTAACCATTTGTGGCAATGTCATACTGCTAGTACCCATGGACCTAATAGGTTGGCTGATGATGAGACCCCTATCCCCCGACTAGGTCTTGTTTTATTATTTTCTGAGGGTCCCTCTTGTTTTGCTAGCGAGAAACCTTTTATTTACTTTCTCTGGGATCCTTTGGCGAAGCATCTTGAGGTTTTTTTCTAAGGCTTTTATCTTTAGCGACTTGTTTTTACCTTCGGGCGCTAGCCCTTCTTCCCACTAATTGGGTGCAATCCTCAAATGATAGGTCAGCCCCAGTGCCGGACAAGTGTAATGGGATAGGTGGGCGGGAAGCAAGATGAAAAGTGGTGCTATGGCGAGAGCAGACGACGGCTTTTCAAAAATCCACCCAGTGACAAACCAAAACCTACAAACCGGGCTTACTAAGGCATCACATCAATCCCGGACATGGTCAAGCGGTCAAATTATAAGATCAAAGCATTTGTTAGAAACAAAAGGAATTAAATGCACATATTCAGGGTTTGATGATCAAAGTGACACATACCATGATACACGGGCTCATTACCTCATGGAGCAAGAACCATCTACGACACAAGACCAAAAATTCGATGGTGATGGATGTTGTTGTTGTTAGCAAGGTAAGAGGCGTTGAAAGGGGAGAAAAGGTGGGCCCTCCCGAGCCATGCTAAAGTCGATCCGACTCTCGGGGTACTCCACATGTCTAGGACTGTGGGCCTCGAGACATGATCTCTAGTTATCCTAAAGTGGGGATACTTGAGGCCTAATGGTTAAATTTATGTGTTTCCTTTTAAGGAGTCTGAAGTTCAAATCCAGGAGGGGTAGGGTATGTATACCTCCATAGACTTTGACAATGGATTGGGCGGAGGGTCCTTGTCCCACAAACAAGGGGTCTCATACAACAATTTGGTGTTTGGCTTGAAGTCACGACAAGGATAGATTAGTAGTAGTAGTGGTAGTAGTAAAGATAATACGACTAATTATGTCACATGTTCTCATCGGCAAGTTGCTAATGGAGAGGCAATCCACATTGTTATGGGCCTCCATGTGGTGCCCATTGCATAGATTTGATGCTTGCGAATGTGGGAAAATCTCCTTTATCAAGGAGATCATTGACTCAAGCTAGGAGCATGACAGAATACATATATAACATAAATTTGTTCTTACCCCGATGAGGAGATTCACAAGGAACAAGGAGTTGTTGTGGTCTATAATCACACATTTCACCACCAACTTTAGTTCTCTTCAACCTATGCAATATTTTCAATTCGAGGTCACGAGGATGTTCATTTTTTATGAGTGGCATGATTGTGCATTTAGTACAAAAGACAAGATGCAAGAGCCATTGCTAAACTAGCGTATTGATTCCATATATGGGAAAAAGTGGAGGTATGCGCAATATGAACCTTTGGTAAGCGTTTTTCAGCTTGGTTTGATGGAAAATCACCAATGAGGCTGGAGGCCATGGATGGGGGCTTAAGGGCATCATCTTATTATGTGGGAAAGGAAATTGTCTTGGATTATGGGAAAAAGTGGAGAAAGTGTGCACAATATGAACCTTTGGTAAACGTTTTCGCTTGGTTGATGGGGAAAATCCTGCAATGGGCTATTTATGAGGCCATGGATGGGGCCAAAGAAGTTATCCAATCTTATTATGTGGGAAAGGGTAATCTTGGATATGAAAATATATGATGATCTAGGATTTGATTGATGGCCAACAGAACAAGATGCTCCATCACCCATTCATGTAGTTGCACTTGTCCTCAACCCCACTTTTTCCTACTCATGTCATTTTGATTTCGATGGCAACATTATGGAATGGTTCCAATGATTGCATAACCATTAATCGAGAAATGGAGATGTATAGAAATACCAACGGACTATTTGGCTTTAACACTATTGTCCAAGAAAGGAAGATTTTAATGCCAAGTAAGCCATTACAATTTAGAATTTTAATTGTGTTTTATTTGGAAGTTGAATTATGTTTTCTTTATTTGTTATTTCCTACTATAATGAAATGTAATTAAGTCTTTTTTTCTTATTTGTTGTAGATGTTCAATGGAGATATTATGGTAGAAAAGCACCACTTTTACAAAAGTTTGCCATTCAAACACTGACCCAAACTTGTGGCATTTCAGGTTAGCACAATTGGAGTGTATCTGAAAAAATACTTACTAAGAAGCACAATAGGTTAAACTTACCAATTCTAATATTAATAATATATGACCCTAGCATATTTATGACCCTTACAATTCACAAAGTTTATCATGAACCTCTTACAGGTTATGGTATCAACACCTTATTGATATGGGTTATGTCGACTACATCTCCAACTATTGGTGAGGCAACTTGAGAAAATCCCTCATGTGGACACCATTTCCTTTGAGAGCATTAGCATAATCTTTATGTGGAGGATGGAGTCCAAGGCGACACCTAAGTGGTTAGAGGAGCAGCAACAAGCATTGGGGGCAAGCGAGGACGACCCACAACCGTTATGGAGGAGGAGAACATTGACACTAAGGAGAGTAATGTGACAACCTCAACGCCACCTCAACATAACCTCAACGCCACCTCAACATAACCTCAACGCCATCAAACGAAAGTTGCAGGACCTTCTAATGGCAAACAAGCCATTACCTTTTCTTGTAGAAGGAAGAGAGTAGATAGCTCCATGTTAGATTTATCATTGTAGATGACTCATTAAGATGAGATACATTTATATATATTTGATGTCAATTTGTACTGGTTCTTCAATTTTGAGTCTTTCAATAGACATTATCAAGATTCAATGTTGACTTGGATGTATTATTTGGCATCCACCACATATTTTATATGTGTGCCACTGTGATCATTTGATGTTATTGTTGGTTTATATTTTAAAAGAATTGAAAAAAATGAATTTATTTGGTATTTTATAATAGTTGTCGCAATTTGCCAATTTTTTCGTTCATGTTTTTTATGCTCGATGTACGAGCCCTCTACAACTTTTTGTCGATCGCAATGTTTTCATCAATATGCAAATAACAAATCAAAAATCTAAATTCAAGCATAACTGCAATATAAATCAACAAAAAATTATCATTGATTACACAAGACAAATACTTATCTTGAATGAGTCTACACAACGATTTTCCTCTAGAGGATTTTCCACCCAACCATAGGCATGCATCTCAAAAAGCCACCCTCGAGCTAAGGGCCTTACTGTGGCGAAGGTTTCCCTCTCAGATCACAACCCCAAGCAAATGATGGTCAATATGCCACTATCAATCACAAAACCCTCACTTGATAGATCAATGAAAATGGGGCAATCCAAACCAAGGCTATTCCAAGCCCATGAGGCCTATTGGGCTCAACCAAAGCACAAAGCAACAATGGCTCACTTAATCAACAAGTGAATATTACTGCCCACAATATCAAGTGCTCCCCACTGGATTCCACAAATCAAGTTCAGTTTCTTGTTAGCTAGCTTCATGCTCCACATAAATCCAAACATCTATTGTCCTCGTTGCTAGCTTCTTGATCCACAAAGATCCAAACTAGCACCTACCGCTAAGAGAATTCCATTAATTCTATCACTAACCATCATCCTCTATGGGAATGTTCATACCAAATTTAGCCCATAAACATGGTTGTAACAAAACTTGCTCTCCTAGTATAAGAGCTTCCAAACCCTTCATGGGAAACAAATTAGCCTTGGGAATCCCACCCAAAAACCCTGATAGAATCCTTCTGAGAAAATGAACAAGGACCCCCTTTTTGCCTTTCCACTATGATATTATATGGAAGCTTTGAGTTCCCAATTGAATTGCCACTTTGTCACAAATAGTCCCCCATCATTTCACTCCTACGTGATCGTTTTGCTTTGTTTTATTTAAAGTGCATGGGGTTTCTCACTCTTTATTATGATTCACATCACTAACTATCTCATTGTCATCTAGCAATAAAATCAAAGAATGGGACCTTCACTAATGAGCACCCATTTATTGCAAGTTCATAAAAAACACATAACATAGATTTCTATATGGCCATTTTATTTAGTTGGGGGCCAAAATCAAGTTATTATTGTTGATGTTACGGTAGCTGCGAAAGGTATTAATCTCAACGTGTAACGTTTGACTAGAATGAGATATTCTGGAAGCAAGGGAAACCCTAAATAGATGTGTGAAACCCTAGAAGACAAGTTGGCCTAGCAAAATAAAGAATATTATAATATTATCTTCCAGAAAAAGATAAACAGAAAATATAATTACCAGAAACTCAAGTTGACCCAGCCAGAAAAGTGACTGGACAGATTAATATAAATAGAGGACGTTTTAGCTCATTTGTAGTCAGGGCGCAAGTCTTGTGGAGAGTTGTTGTTGCAAGGAGGAATAAGGGTGTATGGTCATCTCTTAGTCTTGGTCTCTCTCCAAGTGATGATCTTGGTTCTTGGTGAAACTCTTGGTGATATTCTTAGTAATATTCTTGCTTAGTATGGCGCAAGTTTGAGAGAGTAGTGTAGTTGCAAATGCTGCAGTTGTGTATGGTACTTGTTATGTAGATATGGAGACTCTCTCTCTCTTGTGCGCTACCCTTGGAGAAGTAGCGCTCTACTTGTCTTGAGTTGTTGCTGCATATAGCAGCTAGGGTTTATCCGTTGGTTCTAGTATGGCTTGCCTGAATAATTTTGTCAAAGGTTAAGGTGCTCGAGGGTGGCTTCATGCCTATGGATGGGTGACAATAGAGATATTGTCTATGGTGAAAACAAGCACATCAATTATTTTAACAGGTTATGGGCCCACATTATCTTCAGACAATCTAACCATTGGAAGGTAGATTGGGAAGTTCATTGTCAAGCTCGTTATAGCACTAGTTGTAGTTGCAGTTGCATTCATGTTTTGCAGCGGCAACAAACCCTAACCTATTTGTGCGGGCACCTAAAGTGAAGTGTTTGGCATATTTCTTTGACATCCTAGTGCGCCCTAGCCTAGCGCACATCTTGGCACCCTCAGCTAGCAAACTTCAGGTTTGAGTTTTTGGTCAAAATCAAAGGTTGACTGGTCAAAGTGAAATATCCCAAATCCGACGGATCTGGATACCTACTGCTGAACTAGTGTTTTAACTCTCGAATCCGATACTCTAGGGGTTTCTGGATGCGTTTTGGTTAATTGTTTAACATGCTTCGTGATTTTCGCATGTGTGTGTCATACAAAAATATTGTTTAAGCAGTATATAAGATGCATTTGAAATAAGGAACGAACACCATCTCAATAGCATATATGGAAAAATCAGAAAATACAATTGATATGTTGAAAGCAAAGAAATAATCATCAGCTAGATCTCATGGATCGTCACTGGAATACAATGCAACTAATACAAAATACCCGTGATCAGAAGATATGGATAGATTTGCACATGCACGAATAGATCGACAACATGCAGATCCGGAACTCATGGCAACTACTACAGATGCTAGATAAACTCGCCCTGGTGACTATACTCAACCGAATCGCCTGAAAATTGTCCCAAACTAAGCGCCCTGGCCTCTAGGCTCCTCCTAATATCTATCGAACTGAAGATCGGTTGGTTGAAGCTCTGGATGAACCCCGGATGATATCCCCTGGGAGGTTGCGCACCTCTTGGGCTCTGGCAATGCACCCTGATGATTCCGCTGGCGAAATCCTCTGATAGTTGTCTCAAAACGTGCGTCCTAGCCTCCTCTGTACTGGGTCGAAAGGGTTTCCTCGGGTCTGATCCATAAGACTCTCTAGAAACCCAAATGTCCTTCCTCAAGAGCTACGCACTTTCTGGTTGTCTGGTGTGCCCTGGTAGATTCCACCGTCAGAATATGATGACTGGTGCTCAAAAGAAGCATCCTGGCCACCTCTCAATTGGGTCGAAAGGAATCAACGAGATAAGCCATGGTCTCGTGCAGCTACACAAAACCCTCTCTAACCCTTGTGCCCTCACTGACTGTACTGCGCAATCTCTGCAACGGCTCTGAATATTCCTGAACTGGCACAGTGAAATACCTGGATGGTATCTCCGATAGGCTAGGGTGAGTCTCTCAACACCAAAACCGATTTGGGTGGTGGTTTCCTCCAGAAATCCACAAAACATCAAAGAGGTCGACTTTCTCCTCTGGAAACTATTCTCAACATCAAATCATAACATAATGAAGAATTAGGTCGAATTCCTCCTTTTATATCTTCCCCGATCTAATTCTCCATTGAAATCACTTAAGCTAGGCGCTTTTCCTCCTAAGGTGAGTGATTAATAAATTAAGTCTCCCCCTCGACACCTTTTTCTTCTATTTCTCCGTTGACTTTAGCTTAAGTGACTTTTCCTATGCTTTTTGGCTTAATTCGTCGTTTAGCCATTTATTCACCCTTATTTCTCCCCTTGTTCCATGTTTGTGCATGAATAGTCTACAGAAACAAATAGACTACTAAGTCCCTCCCTGTTGGGCTACTCTTGGGAATAGGACATCATAGTGCTCCCTTCCCAAGATTGGTTGTCCTCGAGCAACATCAATCCCGGGTGCTGCAATATATGCTCTCCCTCCCATGTGGCACCCTCCACTGGAAGTCCCCTCCATCTGACCAAGCACTCCTTGATGACCCTGCTCCTCAATCTGCGCTCTCTGTTCCAACACCTCCTCCAGTACTAGCTCCAACTGACCCTCCTCATCCAAGGGTGGCAACTCCTCTGAAATGCTAACCTGTTGTCCCACTGCATTTTTAAGGCAAGAAACGTGGAACACGTTGTGAATCCTACTACCCTCCAGTAGCTCTAGCTCATAGGCCACCTCACCTACCCTCCTGCTGACTCTGTACGGTTCATAGAATCTAGGCTTCAGCTTCTCTGCCCCATTCTTTTCAAGGAAGACTGTTTGTACGGTTGTAATCGCAGAAAAACCAAGTCCCCTACCTCGAAACTGCGCTCTATCCTATGTCTGTCTGCATAGATCTTCTGTTGGTTCTGAGCTGCCTGTAAGTTCTCCTTTACCGCACGTAGAATCCTCTTACTCTCCTCAACCATGTCTTTGGCTCCCAAGACCCTGTTATCCCCAAACACAGTCTCCACAAAAGAGGGTGCATCATATCCATACAATGCTCTGAATAGCGACATCCTGATAGACTTGTGGTAAGTTGTGTCATAACAATTCTGACACATGTGCAACCATCTCACCGATGTGCATTACTGCCCCCACACATAATTCCTCAGATACCTCTCCACCCTTTTGTTGACAATCTTTGTTTATCCATCTGTCTGTGGGTGGTAGTTGGTACTCGTGGCTAACTCTGTGCCCACCAACCTGAAGAGTTCCTGCCAAAACACGTTGATGAAGCACCCATCTCTGTCACTGACTATCTGCCTGGGTAAACTGTGCAACCGAAAAACCTCTCCGAAAAATAGCTTCGCTACCTGTATGGCCTTGTAGTCCGTGGGTATGGCAAAGAAGTGTGCAAATTTGGTCATCCTGTAGACCACTACAAATATACAGTCCCTGCCCTGCACTCGAGGAAGACTTGTAATGAAATCCATAGAAATGCTCTCCCATTTCTACTTCGAAATGGGTAGAGGTTGACGTAACCCCGCGGGGTGTGTCTGCTCGGATTTGTTCTATTGACAAGTCATGCACTCCCGAATCTGTTTCAATACATCATCCTTGAGACCCTTCCATGAGAATCTCTCTCTCTCTCTCTCTCTCTCTCTCTCTCTCTCTCTCATCTGCCTATTTGGTTTTGAAGTATCCCTGATGCCCTGTTGTAGGCGAATCGTGACACACCTTCAAAATCTTTCCTTTCAAGGTAGATTCTGGAACCAAATAGATCTGGCCCTTGTAGAATATGAGATCATCTAGCACCCGGTATCTATCATCAGCTACCTGTCCATCCAATACCTCAAGAGAAAATTTGTTTTTGGAGTACTCCACCAACAAATGTGCCTTCCAGTATGTGCAAATATCCATCATCGAACACCCAGTTGGCCTCTTGGACAAGGCATCTGCTACAACGTTCCTTTTTCCTTTAACATACTCAATGTCAAAGTCAAAGGCTTGGATCTTTGAAACCCACTTTTGTTGTCTCTCACTTAGGTCTTTCAGATCCAAGAAATACTTGAGACTGTTGTGATCAATCTTCACTACAAACCTGCTACCCACCAGATACTGCATGAATTTGGTTAAAGCATGCATGATTGCTAGTATTTCCTTGTCGTAAATGGAATAGAGTCTCTCCGACTCATTGAGCCTCCTGCTCTTGAACACAACGGGATAGCCCCCCTGCATCAAAACTGCTCCAATCCCCACCCCTGATGCGTCGCACTCTAAGACAAATGGACGCGAGAAATCCGAAAGGGCTAGAACAAGGCATGTGCTCATAACCTCCTTCATTTTCTCAAAAGTCTGTTGTGACTCATTTGTCCAATGAAAAGCACCCTTCTTGGTTAGATCTGTGAGTGGTGCTCGCAACTGTGAAAAGCCTCTGACAAACCGCCTGTAGTAATTGCATAACCCAAAGAATCCCTTCAACTCTATGAGGTTCTTGGGTGTTGACCAATCCAAAATGGCCCCGATCTTCTCATGATGAACCTGTACTCCATGCTCACTGATGATATGCACCAAGTACAGTAGTTCCCTCATCCCGAACTCACACTTGGAGTCCTTGGCATATAATGATTGTGCCTACATAATGCCCAAGACCTCTATAAATACTCGTCCAGATACTCCTCCCATGTCCTGCTATAAATCAAAATGTCATCGAAGAATACCAAAAGGTACTTCCTTAACTGCCCCCTGAAGATGTGATTCATGCAAGACTGAAAAGTGGTCGGTGCGTTGGTCAACCCAAACGGCATGACCAAAAACTCGAAATGTCCAAAATGGCATCTGAACGTTGTCTTCTCTATGTCCTGCTCTCTGATTCAAATATGATAATATACTGACCGTAAATCAATCTTGGTGAAGAAAATTGCCCCATGTAGCTCGTCCATCAACTCATCAATGCACATCCTCAATGTGCCATCTTTCTTCAATACCAAAACGACTGAAGAAGCAAAAGGACTTGTGTTCGGCCTGATGTGCCCCATCGCAAGCAATTTTTTGATTGCTTTCTCGATCTCGTCCTTGAATATCTTGGGGTGCCTATAAGGCGCGGTGATCACCGGTGTAGCCCCTGCCTCCAACTCAATAGTATGCTTGAACCCTTGTCTGGTGTTCACCCTGGTGGTATCGACCCAAACATTGGCTCATACTGAGTCAGAAGCTTCCTGATCTGTGGATGGTAATGCTCTCTGCCCTATGAATCCTTCTGGGTGGTGATCAAACACTCAGCTACATATGCTACATCATCGTGATGGAAGATCCGCTCCATCCTCTTCGTTGATACTGCTCTGGGTGCTCTTGTAGACATACCTCTCGGTACCATTCTTGATCCACTGGCGTCTCTGAAGCTCATGGTCAACATCTGATAGTTGAACCCAATCTCCCCCAATGAATATAGCCACTATACCCCCAACACTGCATCTGTATCTAATAGGTCAACTACATAAAAGGTATCTGTCAGGGTGTAGTTGTCTAGCTTGACCTCTAGGTCTAGGACCATGTCCAAGTAGGTCATAGTGTATCCATCTAACATTGCCACGTGGAACCCCTCAAACTCCTCAGTGCGTAACTCCCTCATGGCTACTAAGGACGCATCTATGAAATTGTGGGTGGCCCCACCATTAACTAGAGTTGTCATGCAATGCCCCTGTACAAGGACCTTGAGCTTGAGAGTGTTGTACCCGGTACTCCAGAAAGGGTTGCTATGGTTCCCCCTTTCACCTCTCTATGAGGTTTTGTCTCCTCCTTTGGTTGTGCCTCTATCTGTATCTAAGGTTTCTTCGGATGTCGCTCTGGCTCGTGTGTAGTCACTGTCTGCATGTGCCCTGATCTCCTCATCCTCCTCCTCACTGACTAATTCCACCTCAATGTAGTGGATATGTCCCTTTCCCATGCATCTATGCCCTGGGACCCAAGGATCTTTGCAAGAGAAGCAAAGCTTCTTCCTCATCAACTCTCGTCTGGTGTCATCATCCAATTTGGGCTTACCCTTCCATTCCCTCCGAGGATTTTTCCGATCCCTGTCTCTCTGTGGTACAAAGGGTTTGGTAAAGGTTTTAGGTTTCAGCGTTGACTCCCCCATGTCTCTCGTGCGCACAATGGCCTCCTGTAGGGTGTGAGGCTTGAAAGCCTTAACCCAACCCCCCAATAGTTCCGTCAACGCCTCAGTGAATAGCATCACCAACCTGTGCTCTGATATATCTGATACAGCCACTGTCTTCCGCTGGAACTCTATGATGAAGGCCTCAACTGACCCTCTCTGTCTCAACTGTGTAAGATCCCTGAAATGGAGTTCTGGATCTATCCTGTCAAACCTCTCCATCAACCTCTCGGTGAACTCCAAGTACGAAGTAATATGGTTGTGACCCAAGGTCACCAACCCATGGTACCACCACTCGTGGACCTCCCCATCCAAGTGCAACGTGGCGAAGTTGATAGCTTCTGACTCTGTCATCGGGTTGAGCTTGAAATATGTGTCAAGCTTTTGTACCTATGCATGAGTTGAGCATCGTGATGACCATCGAAAGTAGGAATGTTCAACTTTCCCACTTTCTTAATGAAGTCCATGTTTTGAGTTTGCCAATTGCCCCTCTGTGTTTCCCGGGGTCTGTTCTGATATCTGATCGAACAATAGTCTAGCAAGCTCGTGTCTGCATGGAACTCAGGTCCCAGTGCCAAATAATCTCTCTTGTACTCCATGAATGGGGCCTTGGCACTGCCTACCCCGATCCAGGTTGTCCTCTTGCCTGCCCTGGCTGTCCCAGTGAATGTACCCACTAGAAGTGCGGATATAACGGTCGGGGAATCCTCCCAGACGATGTATAGGAACGGATAGTAGAGGGATGTCCACTCGCTCCGCCCTGAGATCCATTGGAGCCACTGGCCCCACCTCCCTAGTGTCCTCCTGACCCACTGGCTCCTCCTGCGGCATTGGCACCCATGGTGCTCACACTGTGTTGGATCATCTGTGTAATGATGGCCATCTATGTTATGGCGTTCATCATGTCTCGTTGTCCTCTAGCTAGGTCATTCAAGATGGCCTGCGTACTGTCAGAGTGTGTCTCGGGGCCTTTCCCCCCTGCCCTCTAGTGTCTCACGCCTGTCACCCATAGTCCTCTCTATCTCGGCCTCTGTGTCAGAACTGATGTGATCTTTGTCCTCTAACTCTGGCTCTGTATCTGACTGAGTGTGGAAGGGAGTGTATTCCCTTATGTTCCTGTCTCTACTATGTCCTCTGCGGTACTGAATGTACTCATCCCCAATATGCCCTCAGCCCTATGGGTATTTTGCACCTATTCCCGGAATCATGGAGTCATGAGAAGCACTTCTTCATAGGCTGGCAGGAAGAAGGCTTTGATACCACTGAAATATCCCAAATCCGACGGTTCTGGATACCTACTGTTGAACTAGTGTTTTGACTCTCGAAATATGATACTCTAGGGGTTTCTGGATGCGTTTTGGTTAATTGTTTAACATGCTTCGTGATTTTCGCATGTGTGTGTCATACAAATATTGTTTAAGCAGTATATATGATGCATATGAAATAAGGAACGAACACCATCTCAATAGCATGTATTATATGGAAAAAGCAGAAAATACATTTGATATGCCAAAAGCAGAGAAATAATCATCAGCTAGATCTCATGGATCGTCACTAGAATACAATGCAACTAATACAAACTACCCGTGATCAAAAGATATGGATAGATCTGCACATGCACGGATAGATCGACAACATGCAACTCCGGAACTCACGACAACTGTTGCAAATGCTGGATAAACTTTCCCTGGTGGCTATACTCAACCGAATCGCCCGAAAACTATCCCAAACTGAGCGCCTAGCCTCTAGGCTCCTCCTAATATCTGTCGGACTAAAGATCGGCAAACTAAAGCTCTGGATGAACCCCGGATGATATCCCCTGGGGGGTTATGCACCTCCTAGGCTCTGGCAATGCGCCCTGATGATTCCCCTGACGGAATCCTCTTGTAATTGTCTCAAAATGTGCGCCCTAGCCTCCTCTGCACTGGGTCAAAACGGTTTCCCCAGATCTGATCCGAAAGACTCTCTAGAAACCCAAATGTCCTTCCTCAAGAGTTGCGCACTTTTTGGCTATCTGGTGCGCCCTGGTAGATTCCACCGTCAAAATCTGATGATTGGTGGCTCAAAAGAAGCACCCTGGCCTCCTCTCAACTGGGTCGGAAGGAATCGACGAGATAAGCCATGGTCTTGTGCAGCTACACAAAACCCTCTCTAACCCTTGTGCCCTCACTGACTGTACTGCGCAATCTCTGCAACAGCTCTGAATACTCCTGAACTGGCACGATGAAATACCTGGATGGTATCTCCGATAGGCTAGGGTGAGACTCTCAACACCGAAACCGATCTAGGTGGTGGTTTCCTCCAAAAATCCACAAAACATCAGAGAGGTCGACTTCCTCCTCTGGAAACTGTTCTCAACATCAAATCATAACATAATAAGGAATTAGGTCGAATTCCTCCTTTTATATCTTCCCCGATCTAATTCTTCGTTGACATCACTTAAGTTAGGCTCTTTTCCTCCTAAGGTGAGTGATTAATTAATTAAGTCTCCCCCTCAACACCTTTTTCTTCTATTTCTTCGTTGACTTTAGCTTAAGTGACTTTTCCTATGCATTTTGGCTTAATTCGTCGTTTAGCCATTTATTCACCCTTATTTCTCCCCTTGTTTCCTGTTTGTGCCTGACTATAGCCTACGAGAACAAATAGACTACTAAGTCACTCCCTGTTGGCCTACTCTTGGGAACGGGACATCACAAAAAGTCAAAGTCAAAGGTCGACTTCTGGTCAAATTGACTTTGTGTTCAAAGTTGAAATTTCAAAGTTTCTAGCTTGTTTTATTCATTGAACCTTTTGATTCAGTTTCTAATCTCTTCTTGTCAAGATGGTGTCTAGTTTCAGATTGATCACAACACTGGAAGAGTGTTGAAGAATGTTGTCTGTTATTTTCCTTTGTTATTGTTCTTGTTCCAGGCAGGTCACAGGTGATAACTCTAGGAGGGAGCTA
>SNQJ01S0152236.1:13491-26299 GCA_010110895.2 Picea sitchensis | reverse complement strand
ATAGCCCTTCCTCTCCATCCCTTTATCTTGTTCCTATACAATCCTCAATCCAAATTTCCCATAGCCCTACCTCATGTCATATATTTTCTTTTGGAGACATCAAGAGAGTTGTTCACATGATCAATAAAAATAGAGTTACATATGAGGAAGACCTACACATTGAGTTCCTCAAACATGGTATTCACTCTATCAACTCCAATATTGTAAATTTGTTTGATTTATTGCATTGTTTGATCAAGTTCTCCTTTCACATGGTTCCACCATATCATCCACCCCATTTTGAAATCAAGGTTTAGTTAAGATCGTACAATTACATGACCGTCATGATTGGACACACTTAAATACCTGTTATCAAATTTAGTTAAGATCCTGTGTGAATGGCATAATGTTTAAAAAAAAAAAACCCAATATTGGTCTCTTTGGAAACTAACCTGTTCGTCGCTAGTATTGCCAATTGGTCGCAAACATCAACGTGTTAGTTGATAGAGAGACCAACGTGTTAGTCGCTTGTATTTCCATTTGGTCGCAAACTAGGTCACTTGGTCATTCTAGCGACTAACTGATCCTCCTTCGTTTGACCTTTTTAAATGATGGTTTGGTCACTGTAGCGACTAATATTCATCGTTCTAGTGACTCATAGTGGTTTATTGACTAAGTTTGCCAGGGTTGTCTTGGTCACTCTTGTGACTAATATTATTCGTTTGACCGACTAACATTCGTCACTAGCCGAACTTTTCCCTATTGTGAATAGGCTTCTTTTCCCAGTCGCTAGACTGGCGAAGATCCATGTGTGGCCGCTAGACTGACGAATGAATTCCGAAGAAAAAAAAATCATCTTGGTCGCAAAAATGACTCTATGTCGAGGAAAATTCGTCTCTACTTCGTCGCAAAAATGTTCAAATTTAATAGTGTCTTAAAAGAAAAAATCGTGCACATTACACACAATCCAAAGGAACTATAAAATCACTGTGGTTAAAAACACATAATCATAATGCCAGTAAATACAATAGAACTGCTATTAAAGAAAGTCATTGTACCTTATTCACCACAGATTGGAAATATACATAATTGTTTTCAAAGAGAAAGTAAATATAACTGCATTGCCATCAATGAAACCGTAACTTCCAGTAGCTGTAATTGCATTTCCAAGATGTCAATTATAAACGCATACATGAATAACTAAAAACATTTTTCCATTTGTCGGGATGCCAAAATAGAAAAAAAAAATGCAGACAGGGATAATTCAATGTTTTTCCATTCGCCGGAATACCAATTACAAGCGCAGATAGGGATAATTAACACGTTTTTCCATTTCCAAGATGCCAAATAAATAAAAAAACACAGACAGGGATAATTAAACATTTTTCCATTTGCCAGAATACCAATTACAAACACAAACAAGGATAACTAACACATTTTTCCATTGCCAAGATGCCAAATATAAAAAAATGCAGACAGGGATAATTAAACGTTTTTCCATTTGCCAGAATACCAATTACAAACACAGACAGGGATAAATAACACGTTTTTCCATTGCCGGGATGCCAAATATTAAAAAAAACGCAGACAGGGATAATTAAATGTTTTTCCATTTGTCGGAATACCAATTACAAATATAGAACGTGATAAATAACACGTTTTTCCATTGTCAGGATGCCAAATATAAAAAAAAATGCAGACATGGATACTTAAACATTTTTCCATTTTCCAGAATACCAATCACAAACACAGAGAGGGTTAATCAACATGTTTTTCCATTGCCGGGATGTCAAATATAAAAAAAAACATAGATAGGGAATTTAAAACGTTTTTCCATTGCCAGGATACCGAATATAACAAAAAACGCACCAGAAGGGGAATTACATTATTGTCAATAATATAAAATCAAATCGTTGTACAAACGTCACAGGAAATAAAGGAATAAAAATGATTATCTATAATATGTAAAGATCAGACAGACCATTCACTGTAAAAAGAATACGTTCTGGTTCGATTCAACATCATAGAAGAATAAAAACGTAATCACTCTACAACTCAATAATACACAAACAAGAAAAAGATAAATTATCACCATCAATCAATAAATTGTCGGGTCGAATATCTGCATCAAGGCGCAAGACAAGAATCAACCAAGGAAAAATGACAGAGGTAGACGAATGACAGGAACATCCTTCGCTCATCATCCACACATAGAAAAAAAGGGCGTTTGAGATCCATAGATCTATTAACACCGAAGCGATGACCGTAGATCAGGCTCCTGGTCGACTGCTCAGGCATGGACTGCTGATATAGGGACGAATACAAAAATAAGCCGCAATCATCACAATCAATAAACCACAGTATGGTCAAGACATGCAGAGATCGAAGGACATGGGAAATCAACATCGAGCTAAAGGCTATGGGGGAAAATTCATTTATGAATCAAATGTTAAGTCGATCATCTCCTTCATTAATTAATATACAAAACTAAAAGCGTAAAGTATACTAACAATCTACCAACATAAATAAGGAAGCATACCGTAGCCCAAGTCGCCTGCATTGAGTTGTTGTCCCACGTGCTCCATGCTTCTCCCGCTTTCCGACCGATGAGACTTCACCGGTACCTCCCAACCAATGCTAGGGGTAGTCTTCTTCCCCCTTAGCCCCCTGAGTTGCAAAGGTGCCACACACACTAACCAGAGAATCAACTAGCTCCCATCTCGCCTCACAAGGCCGAGCTACCACTCCTCACCAAGATGGGTATCCCAACTCCCAAAAGCTAAGTCAGTCAAGTATAAATTTATGCAGTGTAACATTACACATCACATAAGAGATCCATCATCCTTATCCTCCCTTCATTATATAGAGTTTTGATGTCCTTTACTTTCCCAAAATCCCATTTAATTTAATGTTTAATAAATTAATTCCTAAAAATCCTCCCTGTACAAGTGTCACCCATCCCCTTCATCCATAAATTAATTTCTTTAATTAATTAATTACCCCTATTTCCCTACAAGTACCACCTCAACATTCTTTTCTTTGATATGTATATGGTCCAAAATTGGTACTTGTTTTTTCATCAATATCATCACCCCATGTGTAATGTAACTTGATATGCAATTGTGCTTTGGGAATTGTTTGTTTTTCATGCATAATGCCATGTATGTTTCCTTCAAGCATAGAATATCAGATTGCATTGTATCATAGTCATTGAGTATATCATCCATGTGTGCATTTAAGCTGCGTGTGTTAAGAGAGAGAATTGATACAGATGAATTTGTTTGTATGAATTGGTAATCATAGTACAGTTTCCATTTTGCAGTGGTCCTGAGTCATTCCATTTCAATATCAACTTTCTGTTTCACTTTGAATTAATATTTTGTAAGAGGACTTAGTAAATACAAGGAGTTTATTCTTCTGAGATAGGACAGTGTTGTGTATACAAGTCCATGTATCCAAATTCCAGCAGGCTGAAATGCAACATTATCAAGTGTTAGTCCTTGTGATCTATGGACTGTACGTGCACATGTGAGTTTAATCGGAAAATGTTTTTGAATCTTCAGTCAACTTGTCTTTGTTCATATCGATAATCGATTTGATATTCGCAAAATAGGTGTCCAATCACTTCCAGTGTTTGAATTATATAGATAAGACAACTTGGTTGCTTGTCTCTTGCCTATATGCGGTTCATGGAACTTAATCCAAAGGACATCAAGTTTTTTTTGTTTTCGTATAGCCTTTCAGTATTCCATCTGCACCATTGACCAAACCATCCTGTGAGTCATAGTTATAGGCATATATTTCAACTAGCATTTCTAATTTGAGGACAAGATGCAAAGGTAAAGTGGTTGTATGTTCATGACATGGCACATTTCCATGGTTGTCTTCTTCCAGGTCAATTGAATTGATGATGATATCATCATCAGGCATCATCGATAACATGTGGTTGTTATGTATTGCAACATCCTTATTTATGTAGAACAGGTAAGGGAATGTTGGGTCTGTTCGTGCAGGTCGCAAGCACCTCAAATTGATATATGTTAAGTCATCATATGTTTGATTTTTTGTGCGCATTCTATTCATAATTGCAATGAATGTTTCATCTGTATGGCGCATTGTAGTATGCAATTCAAGTCATTTAATATTGTCTCTCCAAAATTCATGGGTCACTGTTTCCATGTTAATGGTAGGTTGTTCAAATATCAAAGAATCTTGGATGGCTTGTGCCTAGTAAAGATCCCTATAGAATATCATGTCAATGTTTCTAAAGTATTTTGTGTGCACATGTTTTATGCTACTTAGTCGGTTGTCAATGGAATACAAGAACCGACTTACAATCAAATATCCCTCATCTATAAAGACAAGTTGGATTTCCTCATAAATCTTAGATAATGTATCCAAGGTTTCCTTGCTAAGTGGAAGAAACTGTGACTTGTTAAAAGGCATTAAAAATGTAGAGTGGATTGTTGTTCTACCTGCATTATATGCAGTTGTTCCTATGTATGCAACTATTAGGCCTTTTGGTTTCATAGGATCAGAGGAATTGTTTGAATCATAGATTCATATAAGAATTTGGAACCGTGCTTTCACTGTGAATGTATTTCCTATTCTTGCTCCACCTGTAAGGAACAGGTGCACATGACTGTCCATGTTCAAGCATTTTTTAAGAGCAATGTCCTTTAGAATTGCTTGTTGTTCTCGATTCAACAAATGTCTTATTCTATGGTATTCATTATTTTCAATTAGGAAAGGATGTTTTGTGACTTGAAAACCAAGTTTGATACGTTTTTCACTTCTACCTGTTGGAGGACGAGGCAAATCCACTTGTAAGTCATAGGACTCGGAAGGAGTTCTAGTTGTTTTTCAGTTTGTGAATGTCTCGTTGGGATCATCATGGTTTTCTATCTCATTAACTGCAATTTGTAGATCACCCCATGCTAGATTAACATTGTAGGTAAATCTGGCTTCATTGATGTGCACTATAGTCTCAGAGGCAACATACATAGCCTCCCATGTAGAGAAGTTATGTTTTAATGTCTCTCTGTTTTCATCGAACGGAACGTACAACAACAGTTTTTATCTACAATAGTTTTCGTATTCATAATGTTTATTGTATTTGACAAACCGTATCACAAAGGGTTTTTTTCTTTTTGATATGGGTGCACCATTTTTTTTGTAATGCGATCCGAATTTGGCTAAGTAGATATGCCTAATAGGAGATGGACGTTGGAGGTAATAATCAACAATAGAGAAACATAGCATGTCTTATGAATTGACAGGCTCTTGTTCTGGCAAAACTGGTGGTTTAAGCACAAATGTGCATTTTTCAAGTGGAGATGTGTTTATGAAGACACATTTTCTTGAACTACAAGTGAGGGACAAAGAAAGTGCAATGTGAACTACTTGTTGAGAAGACATTTGTTGAATATTAAGCAATGTATTGCCAAGTGTGTGTCTCATTTGTATGGCATCAATATGACTTCTTTCATGTTCTTTGTGTATTCTTCTGAATGCATTTGTCATAGATTTGTCAACCTTTGTCATATACGACGTACAATACGATGTTGCAGCATATGTATTGAGCATGTACTGCACATTTATATTTTCTTTCCACATAACTGGCATGTCCTTGGAGAAACTATTGTTCCAAATATGGGAAAGTTTTCGCTTAAGGAAAATTGTTGGTTGCTTAAGCGTACGTTGTATGGCTTGGATGTACTCATCTTCTAATAGATTTAGCTCTGTCAAGAAGGCATCAAATCTCATCAGCTCATCAAATTCTCCTTATTCTAGAAATGCAAACAAGGATTTAGATTTCTCAACAACAACATTGTCCTCTAAACTAAGTGGCTCTATGATTCTTGTAGCTCTCATTGGTGACACGAGAAATTTGTATCTTCAATGCGAGCTTTTTCATTTTCTACAACTTCTTGTATGGTTATGTCTATGGACTTTGGAAAGTTCTGGATCCAAATGATATGTGTTGCATGTTATGTATTTGTCAAAAAATTGTTCGATCTCTGAATTGTTATCATCTCCATAGACTGGTGCACCCTCTATCCACAACAATGCATGGTCATGTTCATTTCCCCTATTATGGAATTCAGTCAAAAAAAAGTTGTCTGATATTTTTCGAAAAATGTTTCATCATGGCACATAAATTGTCTCAAAGCATTTATTCTATGTCTATAGTAGTGATTACATGTCATTGGGTCTTTTCTTATGAGGTAGTCAATGCCATTATTTTCCAATGTACCGGTTTGTTTTTTACATTTCTTGTTCCTATGCAGGTCAGATATGACAACTACCAATGGATCCCAACAATGCTCTGCACTTGTAAATGTGATGAAAAATATTGGCGGGCCCAATTGTCGGATCATTGCAAAAAAAAAAAANGATCATTGCAAAAATTGTTTTTTTGTTTTGTAGCAAATAGTCAGGAGAGGTGCGAATGTTTTTGAAATCTATGTATCCAATATCATATTTCATAATTTTTTCTAGGTTTATTTTGTACTTGACATCCTTGGCCAACAACTTTCTTCCTTGTAACTGGCCTTTTCTTATTCAGACCCACATGTAGGAGATAACTTTCTCTATTATTATGCGCATTGTTTTGAAAAACAAATTTGTTATGTGATAGGAGAAGTAATCGCTTGAATGTAGCATCTCCCATCGGACTATTTTATGATAACTGAATTGTTATGTAATATCAGTGGCACGTGGATCTCCATAGAATAGTGTTGGAAAGTTATTTTCCTCAACGAATTTGTCCTTTAATATTCCAAGTGGACGTTTCCCCTCAGCAGGTGCAATTTCGACAATCTTGTCTTGCAAGTCACGAATGCACTGTAAATCAGTGAATCCATGCACCAATGTCTCAGCAGGTGTTTCATTCTCCAATTCATCACTTGTATCAAATTCAATAGGATTTTTTAGAGTCTTTGTAGAGTTGGCATCCTCTTCTACAAGAACATTGTTCCAATTGTCATTTATAGAAATGTTATGTGATTTGTACAGGGCCCTAGAACATAATTCCTTTAATGCTTTCATAACAGCATGAACACGCAATTTGCTTGTCTGATAGGCATTTTTGTATTGCAAGCATATTTTCAGAGCCACAACAATTGTCATTGTATCGCTAATGAATTGTGGCAAGGATTTTGCACAACATCTAGCTGAACATGCACATTAATAATTTATCCTGTTAAGCCCATCTGGGGTCGTTTATAGCCCCAAGGCCTGATTTGTGAAAATGAAATTCGCAGAGACAAAAGTCTCTCCTCAAGTTCCGTAAGTGCACTTACATATAGTAGTGATGTATTACATCTTATTTGGTCAAGGGTTGAAAACTGTGGCAATTTTCCATTTTCAAGCGACTGTTTGCATGGAAGACAAATTTTTCCACTTGAAAATGGTTTATTGTGCACTATCAAGCGGAAGTATTCTTCTTGCAAAGAAGTCGTGAAAGACTTACTATTTTTTGAGAAATTCAATTATTCACAAATTGCACATGCAATGGAAGGAGTGTCTTTAATTTGTTTCATGTAGTTCTATCTTGCATTTTTCTTTTGTAGGGAAGTATGGGTAGAATATGTTTCCTGGTTTTCATTGGTCGTAGTGCATGGTGTTGCTTTTAGCCCACAAAATGTGACAGTTGCATGACCATTATGGGATATATGACCGTACATGTTTCTGTTGTGTTGTGCACAAAAACATTTCTTTAGATTGTGATATGTGAGTTTCTCTCTAAAAGGAAGAGTACCAATGTATTTTTTCTCTCTCGCGCGTGACTTTTTTCAAGTTGTGGTAACTTACTCTATGTTTATTTCCCAAGGGCATGATGACCTGATGGAAAATGGGATGAATTTCATTTGAATTAGGTTCCCATAACTTAGTCTACGTCTTTTGTTTAAGCACTGTATGGCCACATCACAAATGGGATGAATTTTACACATAACTTTTTTCAAGTTATGATAACTTACTCTATGTTTTTTGTTTAATCCCTGTATGGCCTCATCACAAATGTGATGAATTTCATGCATGAATTTTTTTTCCAAGCCCCATATGGCCATATCAGAACCAGGAGGAGTTTCATTCTCACAAAAAAGCATGCCACGCATATGCAATTTCCATGCGGTTTGGGGGGCACGAACATTCAACCCTAAACCACTAATATGTCCAAGAAAAGGTTGATAATCAATATGTGTTGTATATGTTTTCAACAACAAGATGTCAATTGTTCGATCGTAATTTGAATCAGTAGACCAGGAATGGATAGTTCCATCTAGCAAGGCCGACCAGACCTAGATATTTACCATGAATATGATAGACATCCATTGAAAACGGAATCTGCAACCCTCCACATTCCCTTTTTCATAAGGAAGTGCCATGTTTACAAGGTATTCCTGCCAACTTCCAACTTTTGACATATTTTCTAGGAGATATGGTGAAAGGTGATGATGCAAGCACCTAAAAGCCTGTTGGTTGTCGCCTATAATTGAATTGCAAAAGGAATGCACAGTGTAAAGCCACAACAACTGCACATCGAACTCCGCTACTACCAAACATCAAATTGCATTGAACAAACTATCTCCACAGCTAGACACAACATTTGTTTCCAACTGTAAACCATGGCAATCTATGCGATGCATAATCTGTTTCCACTACGATTCAAGGTCTTTGCAAATGAGGGACAAGTAAATATGATCTCCTTCAACATTGCATATGGACATTTTTCTGTACAGTAGTGGTTCATAATTACCACTCACAACATTGGCATCATGGAACAAGATGCAATATGGATTGTTAGATGTAGTTTTGTTGAATAGTAGATATCTTGTTTTTCTTGTCAATGACCATATTGCAATTGATATATTGAGCAAGTTAGACAACCACCGTATACAAAATGTATCTCCCCAAAGTCCCCTCTCATGTGCAAGAAGAATGGGATATGCAGACAACCACATATTTGAAAAAAAAGTAGCGACATCATGTATTCCATGAAACTACCGAACAAAATCAGATTCTAGTTTGTATTCATAGGACTCCAATGCCTCAGTGTTGCCATTTTTTAAATAGCCCAAGAAATAATCTATCAATCCATTGCGTAGGTCGGTCGACGAATAAAGTAAATGCAGTAGAACCTGAAATGTATCAAAAAGGCAATCCCCTACAGTAGACAAGAATGCATCCAATCTAAAAAATCCATTACTATGCAAAACCACGTCAATGTTGTCATGTATAATGCACTGTGCATCTATTTCATACGACTCAACATCTATTACTTCTTTCATGTTTTGAACTGTGATTTTGAAGTTGTTTGTTAGATACTTTCAGTTTGCATGAAAACAGAGAAAAGGGGGAAAAAATAAAAGTAGGAAAAAAAAAGGAAACCAAAATAGGAAAACTACAAGCGCAGAACTAGGTAGCAATCCCCGTATGTATCTTTTAACCTTATTCTTATCAACTTCAATCCCCCCTAGTATCCATAGCAGATGACAAGAAAATAAACCCACACTGGAAACTGAACCAAACAGAAGAAAAACGCAAATAAATAACACCATAAATTTACTCAGTAGAAAGACCGATTTGAACCTATTCATAGCGTGCATCCTACAAGCTTCTTAGAGCCAAAAAAAATTCTGCAAGATAGAAAGGACAAGACAAAGGCAACAGTTGGATGTAGTTTTCTGACCCACAGAATAAAAGTATTCCCTACATCTACACCCCAGTGGATGGTTCCATCTTCTGATAGCTCTAAACTAATTTTTGAAAACCCACCTACATTGCAATTTTCCAAATAGCTATAGACGTGGCAGCCAGCATATGAAGACGCATGGTTTCCAGGAACAGAAATTAAGAGCATAGAAAAATATGGTCTGCCACATAATTTGGAGGTAGGGACTCCCACCATTGAAAAATAACAACAACGAGGAAACTTACCCGTCAACGAGGGATGACAACAATTGAGCCCCAAAAACTACAAACCGCAAGAACAGGTCTAACAACTTGCAAAGTTGAAGAATAAAAAACCAGTCAACAACCACAAAGAGGTCCAACTGCAACTGCAGGACCTCAACTTTGCAAAGTTGAATCAAACAAGAACAAGAATCATGGAACGAACTAGGGAACGAGCATCAACCACTGAAGCAGTGATGTCGACCATCAAAAAAATGGAATGAAATTGTATTGCAACACATCTGTGCAGTAAACATTTAAGACTACCAGACCTATTAGGTAAACACTTAACACTGTCAGGACCATCGAAGGGCGTAGTCCTATGCAAACATTTAATAAAAAATGCAGCATGGCAGGCCCGTTCTCTCGAAGAATGAAACAATAATGAAAAAATCACACATACTAATATGCTAGAGAATGTATTCTACCTAGCAGAAAATGTTAAAGCAAACATTTGAACTAATGCTAGCATTAATCCACCTTCGACCAAAACATAAGAAAATATATGATTTAAAAATACCATATACGATCAAATACTTTGGATATGCCAAAAGATATAACATTGGGAATAGAAAAGCCGACAATAAGACCTCCAATCCGTTGTCCAATCAGATCATGACAAATATGGTACTTTCTATTATATAAAAATCAATGTTTTCACTTTCCTGGTTCCAACAATATATAATATGGAAATATTTGTGGTCAATGCACAATCTAATACGAGTTCAACGAATTATCGATCGCTATAGTCCCTATATGCCTACAGCAGGGACTAATAACTCTTTTCTATTGAATGTGTTAAATATATGCTTATCAATGTACACAAATATATTATATTAATATTATTAATGTTATTATCAATAATAATTGATTTATGCATAAAGATAATTTTAAATATTATCTTATTATTATATATTATTATAAACAAAATTTTGGATACATTATTAATTTAATTAACTAACATTATTTAATTTTAATAAATAAAATAATTGTTATTATAAATTATTTTAGTATATTATAATAAAAATATAAACAATATTCATGTTCATATGATTTTATATATATATTGATAAATCAAAATAAAATAATAATATGTGTGTGTGTGTGTGTGTCTGTGTGTGTGATTTTTACGATAATAAAATAATATATAATTTATATAATTATTACTTAAAACATTTTAATTAATAATTAATTTATGGTTCATAACCCTATTTTATGTTATGTTATGGATACAAACAATATCCCTATTGTTTATAACATATTTGGGGTGGCAAATGCGATGGGTGTAACATCCCTCTCTTGCGCGCACTGATCAAACCTATTCTTTGAGGACACTTGCTAGAAAGTGAGCTGGATTTTATATAATTGACCGTTGATTACTATCATGAGGCATTATGGATGTGATTATATGTTATTTGACTGTATTGACTTAGACATGTGCTATTGACTCGGTTCTCCTGAGTGTACAGGAATTGGACCTCAAGGATGTTGGGGCATCGATGAACCCTTGGACTCTGAATCAAGTCAGGGAGTCAACTATTGGGGTTTGATTGTTTTATATGTGATACTAGTTCATCTGATTAGATGATATGCTTATGGATATATTTCTAACATGATTCGTTGATGATGCAGGTTGACGATAGCTTGCCGACCAGACTCACATGTGGAGTAGAGGGGTCATGCAGGACTACCAGAGATGTTGAGAGAGAGGTGTGGACAACAACCCTTCCACATCCTACTAGAACTCCCGTCATGGCTTGAATTGTAGGTTAATGATTACCTAGTTTGAGAGGACCCACGATGTCCTGAGGGCAGACTGCAAAAGTTTCTCATGATGATTCTAAGGGGCGCGCAATAAGGCAGGGGCCTTATTCCTTAGAGGCCCTTAGTCTCCAACAAGTTCACCTGGCAGAGTATTGACTCCAGGGGTTTTTGATGTCTACCAAGTCAGTCAAGAAGAGAGTGGCACCCTTGGAGCACGTGGTGCATCCTGAAGGGCACGTTGCACAAGAAAAATGGAAAGAGGCGAGTGCACATAGTACGTCCTGAAGGGCACGTTGCGCAAGGGAAACAGATTGAGGCGAGTGCCACCCTTGGAGAACCTAGTCCTTCCTGAAGGGCATGTCGCATTGTTAATGATAAAGGAATGAACCTAGATGTCCTTAGGATGAATAATGTGATAAGAAAATTTTAAAACAATTACCCTAATAAAATGTCGCCCAACACGAAAATTAAAGTCTAGGTCTAAATTATACTAGTGGTAAAATTTTATATATTTATTTATATGTGTGTGTGTGTGTGTGTGTGTGTGTGTGTAAAAATAAAAATAAAATAAATAATGATGATAATCTTCATTAATCTTGTGACAAGAAGGGAGTGAGCAATTTAATTGTTTTATAAAAATATTTTGGGATAAAAGTTTAAAAAGGGAAATAATTGTTTTACTATATTATGCTAATTAAATATTTTTTCATTAAAGGGAAAAAGGGTAAGTATCTGCACATGCCTTTTTGAGTTAAATAAAAAGGGCAAAGAGGGAAATCAAAATAATAAGGAAACTAGGAAAAGAGGGAAACATAAAAAGAAAAGGGAAACAAAAGAGAAAAAGTAAAAAGTCAAACTTAGTAAGGTATCTAACATTTAAGAACTTTTTAAATTAACTCAACTAGTAAATTGGTAAGGGGGAAGGTCATTAAAACTTGTAAGGGAATAGGTCATTAATTACCCCTATGTCATTGATGCCAATGGTTTGATTGATTGATGTCAAGTGATTGATTGATGTCAAAGGATTGATTGATTGATGATTGATGTAATATAATATGTATTTTCCTTGATGAGAATGCATAGATGAAGATGGATCAATGAGTTGTCA
>SNQJ01S0152235.1:0-17978 GCA_010110895.2 Picea sitchensis | reverse complement strand
AAATGCTCAATGCAATGCATGAAAGGAAATCTATTCTATTGAAAGCAAGAAAGACTATCAACTAAACTTATGAAAACAAGAAACTATCTCTTCTAACTTATGAAAGAAAGAAACTAACTTTAACCTATGAAACACTCAAATGTGATGCTGGTGGTTGTGTGAATGCCTTCGATGGTGACGGATGATATCTCGTTGACACTTGAGAACAAAGGACAATTCTAATGGTATAAGCTCAATATTAATTTCAATGGCAAAATTGAAGGTGTGAAGTAAATAGTCCAATGAAAACTTAGCCATGATAAAAGTGATGTTAAATACCCTGCATATTCATGTAAAAACCATCAAAATCATAATGAGATAATCATTATCTAATTAAGAAATTCAATTTCATCTTAATCTGTGAAAGGAAACTATAATATGTCTAGTTTAATCATTCAAGCTATGATAAAGAAAATGACTGAAAACAGAAATTAAAAACATGATATTAAAAAGTGAATTGACAATTACATTTAACCAATAACTAAGAAAGTGAAATCTATCTAAAGATGAAGTAAGCAACCTATGATTCAAAAACTGGAAGCAAATCTATCCATCCATCAATCTTTGTCAGAAGAAACTCAGATTAAAACTATGCTCTGTTCTAACTAAAAATCTGTTCTAAGCTTGACTGTAAAAATATAAAAGAAAGCACAATTTAACATCTACATTGCACACGGGGTTAGTATAGTGAGAGAGAGACTTGAAATCCTTTTCTAATCTATGAAATCAACACATACTAACACATATCATCATCTAACCTGCAAAAAGAAGTAAAACAGTAAGCTACAACAAACTAATTAGCACAATAAAAATATACATGTACAAAAAATAAAAAGAGAGCAATTTAAATTAGGAAATGAAAAATAAACATGAAGACAGTTACCAAACTGCTGGTGGGCTCCCCATAAAGTCGTGGTCACTCTCTAAAATCACACCACGACCTCAGCAAGCCAAATTCACCATAAAAATCCAAAAATGCAGTTTTGGCACTATTCTGGCAATGTAAAACTAGAAACAGAGCAAAATCATTTTTCTAGCAATTCTGATGCTTATGCTACTTGGTTAACAATCTAATGAGCATCCTATTGGTATTTATAAGATTACAACCCAGGTGGTTGACCACAGGAGGGTTGAACCACCTCTAAATTCAACAAATTACATTAAATGCATCAATAACTAACAAAACGAAGGAACCCAATAAACACCCTCTTTGGACAACTGAAATCGAGTTGTCTTGAGCTTAGTACCTGGAGGGGGCGATGACAAACAAAACCCATGTGCTCGATTTGTCCACCACTGGCCGCCAATACCGTAACCGCCAACTTGCCTTGAGTTTTTGTGCAATACTGGGTGCCAGAACGAGTGTTGGATCAAGTGTCGGATCAAGTGTCGAAACAAGTGTCGGACCAAGAAACATGGTGTGTTTTTCCCTGTAACAACATAAAAACATGAATTAACTCTTGGAAACCATAAAATATGATAAATTAAACTTGATTGAATCACAAAACATGAATTATACGTACCTCATGTCGATTATATCATTTTACCATAAAATTCTTCAAAAAGATCCTTTGAAGGATAAAAACGCATGTATACATATGGAAAACAATGTATAATAACGCCATGAAGATGATCATATCTCGAGCCCAACATCATCGTACCCATCTTTCTGGAAATGAGTGCAAGATGATTTTACGCCCTCTTTTTTTGTTGTAGTTTTCCTCTCATCCTTTTCTTTGCCTTTCCTTTTGAAATGGTCTTCTGAATGCTTGTGATCTTAATGTACATTATTTCCCCTACTTTCAAGGTGAGTTGATTGCACACACACCTCATCTAAGTTTGTAGGGTTAAACAATAATAATGTATGTCGAATGTAACGATGAAGTGCACCAATATACTTCATCAAAGTTTCATGAGAATCTAAAGTAATATTTAATGCAAGTTCTTGTTTCCTAAATTCTTTTGTAAAACTATGAACACTCTGACCTTTACCCTGTATTAGGTTTTTTCATTCCATCATGGATTTTTGAACATAACCCAGTGGATAAAATTTAATTTTCAACGTAGATGTAAATTCAGGCCATGAAGAAAGGAGTTTACCATTATGTTTGCTACCTTTCTGAAGTTTTCTCTCACACCAAACAAGGATTGTGCCTTCCAGACGAAGATAATCCAACTAGATCTTCGTCTCTTTCTCTTCGATATGTTGTACATGGAATTAAAATTCGATTTGTTTGATCCAATTATTAATTTTATTTGCATTATCTTCTCCATTAAACATGGGCAAATTAAATTTCACATCTAGTTTCAACAATGGTTTTTTAGAAGTACTTGGATGAAAACTAGAATGATGAGAATGAGAGGAAGAGGAAAAAGATCTTGAACTTGAATATGGTGATGGAGTCTCAGAAGGATCTCCTCCAATTCCATGGTTCACTGAAGTATTATCCTCTTATTTATCTGTCTTCTTCTTCTCCTTCGCCACTCTCTTCTCATAATCTGCAAAAACAATTTCTACCATATCTGACATGCGGTAGAAAGTCTTGTGAAATTGTTTCTCATACTTTGTATGAAGTTCTTCATCTCCCATTTTCCTTCTTCGAGTTGCACATCCAATCTCTGGGTTGAAAGTCTTAATTTTTCCTTCACCTTCTTTGATCTTGGTCCTGGTAAGCATTCACACTCACAATTCAAGTCAAAGAACACCGCTATGATACCAACATGATCTGGTATATTTTCATCGATGACATTTAAAATAATTACATTAAAGAGTGTAAATGAAAGCTTATGTGCAACATCATTAAAGAGGACATAATCATGGACAAAATATGAGAAGTAGAGAAAGAACACAAGACATGATAGCGAAGTTCATTTCAAGAATGGACCACGTCTCTGGGCCCGCTTCAAAGTGGAGAGGATTTATATTATCTCAGCAAATAAAATTGGCATAAATACATCATTATACATCAAGTATGAAAAATGGCCTTCAAATACACTGATCTAATGCAAAATCTGATTAAACCTGTGAAATTGTGGCAAGGAGTAGTGCAAAATCGTCTCAATATGAAAACATCACCTCCATACCATGCTAGGATTTCTACCTCAAAAATTGTGCCACCAGACTGTAATTAATACTCATGTACCTACATACAATTTTGTGCTTGTACGGCTTGAGCACGGACCCCCAAACATGGAAAAAGTTTGGGTTTAAGTAATAATTCGGGAAGATTGAGCAATGAGTCTATTGGCCGGATTGGTGAGTGAAGGTTTAATTAAGTATGTGGTTGGGGAAGTCTTGGGGTCAAACACACAGGCCTCTCCATTTTGGCATCTATTATAACTTGTATTTAAATATAGTTTTAAACAACTATATCAAAACTCAACCGACCACCATTCGTTATAACTTCCGTTGGATTACCGTTGGTGCCACCCACGATTTGACTTGTGCATGAATCTACATATTAAATGTAACCCATCGATTTTGGTACACTGTCATGATTTATGGGTGTGGTCACCAGGATATGGGGTCGTCGATCGATCCAATCATTGGATCCGACTCCGACCGACCTGGCCATAATCTTTTATTATTATTATTTGTCTGGATTGGGCCCTCCTTGGGCGTTTTAGGGGTGCCATGTTGTGCCCAGTGATTGGACCACATGGTGCCCTACCATTTACCAAACCTATCTAGTCAACTTGTCGAGTAAGTGGTCATGTTTCCTATTGTCGAGCTGCCACATGGAGGCTTCTGGGTGGTGCCACATGGCACCACCTGGGTGTTCCATGTGTCACTCATCAATTGGACCAAGTGGCCACCAAAAGTTCCAAATCAGCATGCCACATGTTATCCTATCCTGGTACCACGTGTCATGATGATGTCACCTCTACATATTTTTCTTTTGACATCATCTATATGTATGTTGATGTCAACAGGTTGATTTTGATCGGGTTGACCGCAATTTTGATCGTCCATAAATTCTTCGTTCAGACTTCGTTTGAGGTGTCATTTGTGTCATTGGAAAGCTTGCAATGATCTCTTCGACTTGGCATTTTTTTTGCTGAGATTTGAGGACTTTGAATATTTTCCCTTTTATATCCTCTTGGATCAAGGAGGATCATGAGATCTAGAGGGATTCCTATGAAGATAGGTCTACCATGATGCAAAGGATCGGTCATCTCACAAGAGATAGTTGTTACAACAATTTTTGCCACACCCTATGCATCATGCTTTGGTGGCCTACCTTTTCCCTCTACAAACTCATTTTCCCCATTTTGCTTAATCAAAAGTAAAAAATTCAAATTTTTATACATATATGCGGGCTACAGTAATACAACATGTGTATATGCAGGTTGTTCCATTACAACCTACGTACATCATTTTTTTGGCTCAAAATTAAAAATATTTTGAATTTTCCATGCCAATTCACGAGATCCATAATCCTTGGCCTTTCATATGATGGAAACTCTCAGATTCGACCCTTAAATTCCCTTTGGAGGATATAAATTGAGCCATATACAAGCCTTGTGAAGAGGAGAAAAAGCTGAGAGCAAGTACACTCTGGAGAAATGTTTCCTCATATCACATCCTTGAGTCTGCATCCCTTGGTCCTTTAAATATGAACTCTCCTTATGTTCATCCCCCAATCTCTCCATATCTTGTGAAGGACGAACCCAATTATTCTTAGAACTTGTGAGCTTTCCTTATGGAGGATTGAAGTGGTAAAGGCTTGGGTGGAGGGACTTAGTTTCTCGGTTTCGACGAGTTGTTGATACAGGAGGTTGTCACCTATGTACTCTTACTGATTATATTAATAGAAATACTATTTTCTTATCCAATTATATGTTGCAAATGTTTATATTATTTTCCATGGGTAAATTTGTTATACATGTTAATGGATTATGCTAGTTTATATGCTAACATTTCATACATGTGTATCTTTAATGTTGAGGACAAGTTGTAGGTATCATGCACTAGATTGTGAGCTCAATGATGGTCTCCTACGAACGTCCAGAAGGGTAGGCTTTTAGCCTTTCTTTTGTTGGTATTTACAATTATCTAACATACTTGAGATTCAAGTTTATTTCTTTGTGTCATTCCATCTATTGTGGTCCTACCCTAAACCATATAGATTTCTTCCTCGTAATAGTAGTAGGTAGATCCAAAGGAGGGGAGAGTAACAACATGGGTGATTGATCTAGAGACACAGATGGTGACATACGTCAATACTTTGGATAAATGCTAGAGGGGGTGAAAAAGGCCAAGTGGGTATACCTTGATGAGGATTTCCTTATCACCTATACCATTATGGCTCCCGAGTGGCATCCATTGATGAGACAAGTGGAAGTGGTAGGTGCTACCACTACTAGATAGAGCACGGAACTGACAGGAGGAAATGGAGTAGTAGGAGGGTCCATGCTTGCAAGTGGAGTGCCCCAACTAGGGGATATCTATGTTTTCCTCCATAGTAGTGGCTTAAATGTATTTTTTATATATGAGCATGGCTCACCTTTTGTTGGCACAGGGGCAGACCCGAGGTTCAACTTTAAGAGCGCATGAACAATCCCTAACTACTGGCCCTTTCAGCAGCATCTATGGAGCAGATGTAGTCTCACCTAAAGTAGCAATAGGGGGTTGTAGGACATAGGTGTCTACAACCAGAGGAAATGCAAGTGAATCCAAAAGAACAACACATAGAGATCTAGTTATCCCTTATCAATATTAAACCTACTTCACACAGTTATATCGCAGATCTAACTCTATAATGAAATAACAGACTAACAGAAAGGAAAGAACACAACATCAATCCACATAGACAACAATATTTATGTGGTTCACCCTCTCCCTAGGGCTACGTCTACAAAATTGTGTTTCTTGATATATTAAGATGAAAACATACAGTTCTATCTGCGCACTTAGCTTGCAGATTCCTCTCTCCTTTTCTCCCCTCCCTGTGCACCCAGCTGTAGGGTTGATCTTTGCACCTAGCTGAATATCTTACAATACAATAATTCCCTCGCCTCACAATGATTCCCTCTCAATAAAAACAATAATCAACAATGATTAACCCCACAATAACGAACCCCTCTTCTCTCATCTAGGTATTTATTTATACATTTCAATGACAACGTCTAGGTGTCAAAACCCTAGATACCAAAACCCTAGGTCAACTTGACCTGTAATTTTAGGGCTTCGCCAACTTGTCTTTCCTTCTTTCCCGCGAGGTGCTCCAAAGCACTTGTTGATGAATTTTTCCACTTGCTGATTTGTCCATGATCCATATTCCTTGCTGGTCTATCTTCCTCGATCTTCTCGTTCAAAGGATCATTTTCCCTTACTTCGCTCCTTATTTTCCACTCCTTTGGTCACTTCGACCCATTCTCAGTCAATATGCCTTTCACACAGTTCGTACTTCGACTTTCCTCCGTAATATTCACTTTATTTCATAACCAAGGGCCAACAGGACCCCAACAGTCACCTGTGACTCGTCTCGAGTCACTGTAGAAATGGACCTTCCATTTTACTTCGACTTCAGACTGCGTGGAGCAGCGTGTGCTTGATGTTCTGTCCCTCCCTGTCATGTGCAGGTTGTCTTTTCTGTGTCTGGTACCCAGTTTCAACTGCACATGGTACCTAGAACCTTCTTCTTATTCTCTTAATGAGAGTTGCAAGGCAGGGGGTTGTCATAGTATAGTTTCAACTGGCTCCCATTTACCAAACCTTCTTTCCATTCTTTGTTAAGAGTCTTCAACTGCAAAACTCCTCCTTCTGTAACATAGGCAACCTCATATGGCCCCAGCCAATGTGTCTTGAACTTCCCTGGATGCTTGATGAACTTGTTGTCATATACCAATACTAGATATCCTTGCTTGAATGCTTTCTTCTTGATGTGTTTATCATGGTAAGACTTTTCTCGTTCTTTATGAACCTACTGATGGAATCCTGCAATAAACCTGTCTTCCTCTAGTTCTACCAACTGCACGAGCCTGTTTTGAATAGCTCCAGTGTCATCCATATTTGTGAATGCTTCAATTCTCAAGCTAGGAACCAAGTATTCCATAGGTACTACTGCTTCCAGGCCATAAACCAACTTAAAGGGAGTCTACATTGTCATCTTCTTGCAAGTGGTTCTATAGGCCCATAATACTATTGGTACTCTCAAATCCCAATCGTCCATGTTTACACTGCAAATGTTCATCAGCGTTGTCTCTAAGATCTTGTTGAAATATTTGACTGTACCATTCGCCTGTGGGTGGTAAGGTGTGCTCTTCTGATGGTGAACTTCAAATTCCTGAGTCAAGGCTTCAATAGTCTTATTAATAAAATGTGCACCTTGATCACTGATAAGGATCTTCGGGCACCCAAACCTTGTTATGATGTCCTCAAATATGAACTACGTATTTGTAGCTGCACTACAGTCCTTAAATTCTCTGGCTTCTGCCCATCTGGTCAAATATTTTGTCGCACTGATAATGTATCTCGCTCCTGTGCGCTTTCCTAGAATGGTTGATAGGTCCCACAAAATCAATGGCCCATTTATCAAATTCTTGTAAAATCAGTTGAGGTGCTAAATTCATCTCATCCCTTCTAGATGGTTTGCCAACTCTTTGGCATAAATTGCAGGCTTTGTAGTATTCCTTAGCATCTTTGTGTACAGTGGGCCACCAGAGGCCAACTCTAAGAACCTTCTACATTGTTTATTTTCTTGCATAATGTCCTCCTGTGATGCCTTCATGTGCCTCTACCAAAATCAGTGGTATTTCTGCCTCAAGATCTCATCAGGTCCCATCTTATATAGTTGTCCAACTATAAGTGAAAAATCTGCAGCACGAACTACCAGATGTTTCTTCTGAATGACTGTATAGTCGTGAGGTGCCATTCTTGTTGACAAGAACTGAACTATCTCGACGAAGTGATCATCAACTTTTTTGATGGCCACCAACTTTGCATCTGGTAATGTATCCTCCAGACTAGTAGGTTAATCTCCATTTTCTAACCTAGACAAGTGTTCAAGTCCCTTGTTCATTCTCCCTGGCTTGACCATAATATCAAAATCATATTCCTGAAATAACAGTAGCCACCTGCATATTCATCCCCCTAACACTTTTTTTTTGACTAGGTATTTCAACACATATTGATCAGTGAACATCTTAAAATGCCCTCACAACAAGTAGTGTCGAAACTTCTGCAGTACGTACACCATGGCTAACCCTTCTCTTTCAATAGTAGTGCAATTTATCTTAGCTATAGAGAGCTTCATGCTAGCAAAGGCTAGAGGATGGTCGATATCTCTTGGTCTTGGTTGTGCTAACATTGCTCCTAGTGCAATAGATGAAGCATCGACATGCACATGGAATTCCTTACTCCAATCTAGGAAAACCAAGATAGACGCAATGACCATCTTCTGTTTTAGTGTGTCAAAGCTCTGTTGACATTCTTCTGACCATAGAAATTGACAATCTTTCTTTAAAATATTTTCCATGGGCGTTGTTATCTGTGCATAGCCCTTGATGAAATTTCTATAGTATCCATTATGTCCCAGTGCAGTGTGCAATTGTCGAACCGAAGTAGGAGGGGGTATATAAACAATGATGGAAATCTTGGAAGGATCGACCAACAACCCCTGCTTACACACAATATGGCCTAGCAACACTCCGAAGGGTGAAAATAAAATACATTTCTTCAGGTTCAGGGCAATATGGCATTTCCTGCATTTATCTAACATCAATCTTAAACATTCAATATGGTCTTTTAGTAAGCTAAAAATAGTCCAATCATCAAAATATGCTTCCAAACATTTATGTAAAAACTCTTTGAATGCTTCGACCACCACCCTAGAAAATATGGCTGGTGCATTCTTCAATCCGAAGGGCATCACTGTGTACTGGAAGGAAACCCATTTGGTTGCAAATGTGGTCTTATGTCGATCTTCCTTAGCAATCTTGATCTGGTGATAACCTGAGAATCTGTCTGTGAAAGAGTAAACTTCTTTTCCTCCTACATTATCTAACACTTCATCAGTAAACGGTGTAGGGAATGGATCATGTAAGCATGCATCATTCAATTTCCTCAAGTCTATACAGATTCCAATATCTCCTGTCTTCTTATCTTGTACCACCATATGGCTAATCCATTATGATTCTTCAACAGGTTCTATGATTCATGCTTCCAACATTCTGTCTAATTCAATCTTGACTATCTGCTTATACTTGGGATTCAATCTGTAGGGTATTTTCTTGACTGGAATTGCATATGGTTTCAAGGGGATATTCATTTCTCCCATGGTCCCTTTAATGCCCTTCATGTCTGTGAACTTGGTTGGAAACAATTCCTGATATTCATGCAGTAATTTTGTGATCTTATCGATAGTGACATCATCCTAATAATCTCCAACGTTTGTGAGATTAGGTTCTTTCTCTGTTCCAATATTAACTTTCTTGATTTTGATTGGTTGTCCAATGAAAGATAGTTCGACTCATGTTCCTTCTATGTCTCTCTGTCCTTTGGTTTCTGTGATGTTCACTTTCCTAGGATCATCATCTTCATAAGCATTGATATTGTAACAACCTTGTAATTTCTGAAGAGGTGCAGTCCATTCATCTTCCTCTTGCTCCAAAGGGAGGTTAGGTGCCTCCTCAAAGACTTTATGTCTTACAACTTGTAAGGCTTGATCTACTGTGGGGTACTGACTTTCAAATAAAAATGTAGCTACAAATTTATGAGTCATACCGTACCAATCTGCAGTGGTGAGGCACAGTTTTTCTTGAAGATACCAATTGACAGGCAGTGTGTCCAAAGTGTTAAGGAATTTATGCACCCATTGTTCCTGAGGGATGCTGCTCCAAGACTCCTCACAACTTCTCACATGGTCCTTTGGACAACTTTGACTTGTATAATTAACTTTGCACCCTTCAACTTGGTCTGAAAAGTGTACTGTCATCAATGTGAGACATTGCGCCCTGTTTGTGATGTGCTTCTTGTGCATTCCCCACCATCTTGTTGGCATTGCAATCAAGGCCTCATCCAGTGCCAACAATCTTTGTTGTACTGGTACAATTTCTTCAAATTCCAACAAGAAAGTTTCTAAATGATTTAAACCATCAAATGTGGGTAGATTACTTACTTCTGTGCCAATCCAACAAACTTCTTTGATCAATCTAGCACATCTCCACACAGAAACGTCATACATATTATTCTTCCAATTCTCTAGTGCTTCTTCCGAATCTGATGAACATGCTTTGTCACTCCACCAAATTAATTTTCCATCTATTGTAGGATTAATGTAATCATGTTGTCTTGCTGTCAATTTATATATATTATCTAGTTCATAAGCACGATCTTCTTCTCTGATGGGTTTTGTGTATCTGCGACCTTCATCACGATCAAGAGGTGAAATGAACCTAAGGCCATCACCTTCAAATGTCATTCTTATTTTATTTAAGTCAACAATAGTGGAATTTTGTAAAGCTCAATTAATTCCTAACAACGCAAGATAAGGACAACTATCATCAACTATCTCAATTACTTCAAAGTCTGCAAACGTTCTTACCCCGTCGATGTCCACAGGGACATGCTCCAGTCTTCCAAAGGGGCTTACTACTTGCTGATTATCCATCCTTAGCCTAATAGAGGAGTAAATTAGCTTAGGTTTTCCCATCAGTGCCTAGGTATGCTTCGTAGTGACATTGACTACTGACCCTAAGTCGAGGACCACATAATCTATGTTATAATCCCCAATCTGGGAATTCAGTTGTAGTTCCTTATTTGTCCTTCTCTTTATAGATACTTGATGTACTTCTTTATTTAGTAGAGGATCTACCCTCCCTATCTCATATTGTCTGATCAAATTTTGTAGTTCTTGTACAACACTACCATCCTTAATCAAATCAAGGTACGTATACAGAAAACTGACAAGCTTTCTTACCTATTTTCCATCTTCAGGCGTAGCTGACATGTCAAATGCCAGAGGCATTCCACATTCTCTTACTTCCAGTTGTGTCTTTGATGAAGAATCCTGATCTCTTCCAAACTCTCTTCCCGACTCTTCAAATGTCTACTTTTCTTTCCTTGGATCAAACACTTGTGTCTTTTCTGCAGCTCTTCTAACCCTTGATTCTTATGTAGTCTTCCCTGGAGTCACCTTGTATTCTCCTGTAATAGTGCCCCCTCTAGTGATAAAAACGACTCTAGGATCCTCCTCGCGAGGTTCTACTGATATTAGTTGTACTTGTTGGTTTCCCCCTCGTCTCTCCTGAAGTTTGGCTAACAACATGGAAAAATATTCAATAACATGTTCGAATGAGTTGCAGTAGCTGCAAGTGGTACAAGGGTTCTAACAGTCCCTTTCCAAGTGTCCTGGTTCTGCGCAGTTATAACAAATGATTTGACCTCAACCTTGACCCATGCCTCCTCCTCGTCCTCTTCCTCTAAATCCACCATGAGGGTTGAATTTTCCTCTTCCTGGAGAATTAAACTGCATAGTATTTCCTTCCTATTGCATCTCTCCTTGAATTCTATATGTATCTCTTGACCTTTCATGTAAGAGGTCATAAGCTCTAAAATCCTTTTCATCATGCCCCACAGACTTACAGAGTGTGCAATAAACATTGGTAGGTGTCTCAACATATTTTTTCATGTAATAACTTTCACCAGGGCGATGTCTATTTCTACATACCTCTCACCAGGGTAGAGTAACCTGCTTCAAAGGGCTCATATATCCATAGGCCAAGTATTCATTAAACATAGGATAATGCTCCTTGTCATGGCCTTCAAACTTGAATTTGATACACTAGATGTCTTCTCTTTTATCTTTTCCCTTATCTTTCTTCATATATTCAACCTGTAGAGATAAGCTAGTTAGTTGACTCAAAATTTGACTCATACCTGAGTTGGATTCTCCCATAGGGGATGATTCTATTTTCATGGTGATCTCCAATGTCTCAGCCTGTGAAGCAACCTTGTGTTGCTTCAGGGGAACTCTGATGTGTGGCAAGAGGGTAGCAATGAACCATTCCTTGTTCTGCTCATCTGGGATGTAAAAACTTAAGCAGTCAGTCAGGGTCTTAAACCTATGATCAAACTCCCAAATAGGTTCAGCTACTCTCTTCTTGATTTCTTTCAGTTCTGTAATGCACTACGACTTCGACTTAGGTTTCTTGAACTTTGCACTCAACGCAGTATTGATATCATTCAGCGGTTTAAGTTGCACAACTCCTTTAACAAACTTCATGTACCAACTCAGTGCACGGTCTCTCAAGGTGGTACTAAACTGAGCTCTCTTAACTACTTTTTCGTTGACTTGTTTAATACTCCATACAACTTCGCATAAGAACTAGTGTTGATCAGGATCTTCAAATCCATCTCCTCTAAAGATAGGTAACCTCATCTCATCTACCATAGATCTTCCTAGGTTTCTTGACTGAGTATGTACTGAACTGCTGGTAACAGTGATCTGAGTGCTTTGATAACTCTGGATTCTGGTTACTTAACGATGCTAAAATAATAGGAGGAGTAATGATCGGCGCAGTTCCTGAAGTCTCTGATTCTTCTCAGCGAGGTTCATTAGTCTTCCCTTCCTTTTCCCTAGCGGACTCTGAATGTTCCTCATTCGATAACTCTTCTTCTTCTCCACTGTATAACCCTTCATCTTGTGCTAGTGGTTCTTGGCTCCGTTGAAACATGTTTACTAGAGGAACCTCTCTGAAGGATATCCCATTGCGCATATGTCCCACTTTTGTGTCCTTGTCGTTGTCTGAGTTCTTGAACATTATCTTTTCAATATGACCAATTAATCTATCTTCAAGATGTTCTTATCATGTAATAGCATCTTGATCTTCAACTTTAAGAAGTGTACAAATTTTCCTCTAGGTCCCTTAAAGAAATATCTCTCTGCTTGGCTATATGACTCGACTCTGTCAATAGAAAACTTGATAATGTACCCTCCAATAGTGTTATCAAACCAGTGATCTACTTGTCTTGAAACAATGTTATCAACTCTCTTGACCTTCTTTATTAGCGCCAACGTACAAACCACATGTGGTCTAGATCTGATCTCAAATTGGGTATCTGCTAATCTGACTAACCACTCGTATAGCTCCTTATGAACTCCCCCAAAGAAAATCTCGCGTATATCAGTAAATATATGCCTTCCCAACCAATCCTCTATACTATGTCTAGTGTTTCTTGTTTTGAGCTTCAACGGAGTCCTTTTCTTGTTCTTCTATCCACTTCTGAATCTCTGTCTTCGATGGAAACCACCTTGACATTCCCTCAAGAAGATCTCAGTCCCAGCAACAGAACTATTTGTTGGCACATGGGGCAGACCCAGGGTTCAACTCTAACAGTGCACCAACAAGCCCTAACTACTGGCCCTTTCGGCAGCACCTGCGGAGTATATGCAGTCTCACCTGAAGTAGCAATAGGGGGTTGCAAGACACATGTGTCTACAACCAGAGGAAATGCAAGTTAATCCAAAAGAACAACACACCGAGATCTAGTTATCCCTTTGCAAGCTTAAACCTACTTCACACAGTTATATCTCAGATCTAAATCTATAATGAAATAACAGACTAACAGAAATCAAAGAACACAACATCAATCCACATAGACAACAATATTTACATGGTTCACCCTCTCTCTAGGGCTACGTACACATAACTTTGTTTCTTGATATATTAAGATGGAAACATACAGTTCTATCTGTGCACTTAGCTTGCAAATTCCTCTCTCCTTCTCTCCTCTCCCTGCGCACCCATATAGAGGGTTGATCTTTTCACCCAGCTGAAGATATTACAGTACAAGAATTCCCTCACCTCACAATGCTTCCCTCTCAATAACAACAATAATCAACAATGATTAACCCCACAATAACGAACCCCTCTTCTCTCATATACGTATTTATTTATACATTTAAATGACAATGTCTAGGTGTCAAAACCCTAGATACCAAAAACCTAGGTGTCTAAAACCCTAGGTCAACTTGACCCATAATTTCAGGGCTTCGCCAGCCTGTCTTTCCTTCTTTCCCGCGAGGTGCTCCAAAGCACTTGTTGGTGAATTTTTTTGCTTGTTGAGTTGTCCATGATCCATCTTCCTTGATCTTCTCGTTCAACGATTCATTTTTATTTGCTTTGCTCCTTCTTTTCTGCTCCTTTGGCCACTTTGACCCATTCTTAGTCAATATGCCTTCCGCGCAGTTCATACTTCACCTTTCCTCCGTAATATTTTCTTTCTTTCATAACCAAGGGCCAACACCTTTTTTGTATGCATTCCATATGTATATGGGAAAGACCCATATTTTGTATATGACACTTGTATATGTTTTGATGGTGTGTTCATAGTGAAGGTTGACTGAGCATATTGATGTACTTATTTTGAAATTGTTTATACACACACACACAAAATTTGGATGACTCTCCATAATGTGTTGATGAGATGATGGATGTACTCGTGTAGTTATTTCTTTGTATTACATGTTTTGTATATTTTGATGATGATAAAACATACATATGTTGAAAAAATATAAATCATCACAAACAATGTTTTAATGCAATAGATTGAAAGCTAAAATTTCATTTGTAATATTGTCTACAAATTGATTTACACTTCTAGGAATATGTGTGAATGTGATGGATTCAAAATTCCTTTACATAAGTTTTACTTGCAAGTATTTTCTAAATATTTAGGGTTCACAAATGTGGTAAACATTTTTCAACTGTGAGACGACAAGATGAGAATCTAGGAATACAATGAAATGGTGAATGTGAAGTTGAGCATCAACAACCAATAGGTCGATCGTGAAAAAGAAACTATGCTTGGTTATTTGTAGTTGAACCTAAGTATACACTGCTTGACTGAAGTAGTGTGTGTGAAGGTGAATGAAGGGCCCAAGATATAAAATTTATATTCCTATCACATTGAATTGCATCGTCAGAAAAACCGATGTGATACACCGGTGAAGGATTAATCTAGTAAATCAAGAAAGGACAAGTGATCAAGAGCATAAAAAATATCTAATGTTTTGTACAAAATATGAAAGAAGCTATGGAAATTTTTACAATTGGAAATATAAAAAAAGAGGTGGTCCAAAGTATGGGGATTCTCAAGGGTATAATTTCTTCAAATATAACCCATTGACAAGGTCTTTCAAGAGACTTCCCTCGTGATACTAAAGAGTGTATGCTCCCCTTGTGAGGTAGTGCTTGATGATGAAATGGCCTCACCAAAGTGTTTCAAATTTTCCCGGTCTTTAGGAATCAAGGGTGAGGTCATAATCTAGGAAAAGGTCACCTTCATTAAATTAACGAGGGAAAACTTGGTGATCAAATGTTTCATTGGATCATTTTTTGGTATCTTTGTTATTATGTAATGATGAGCATCTATATTCATCTATCCTCTCCAAGGTGATGAGGTGTTGTTAATGTTAAAATTTTTGTATGCTCGTTTAACCCTAGACAATGTGACATAATTTTCACCCAACCATAGGCATTCACTATGCCACCCCCGAGAATACTAATTGTTTCTCATATAGAATGATTCTGATAATTCCACACTAGAACCAATAGATAAACCCTAACCAGAAACACCATTATTGCAACAACAACAAAATACCAAGAGAACGTACCTCTACTAATATAATCATACATTTACCAAGAGAAGCACACAAGAGAGATACCAAAAAGAATGATATTATGTAATATACCAGATATAAAATGTATGCAGAACTGAAATAAAATGCTAGTAATGGGAGGATAACAACAATATAACCAAAACATTCACCAAAATAACACTGAAATGATATAAGAAAAACAACAGAAATAACACTTTGAATCTGAAAGAAATGTTCATGGGCCTCTTCAAGGGGGAAACCTCCAATTGAGTAGAGATCTATTACAATAATATCCAATCTAGGGTTCTCATACCCTCGACTCCTTTTTATACTAAAAAGAAGCATCTAGAGGAAGATCCTTCTAGAAGCGGAAGCTTCTATTATGTCTTCTTACATCCGCCTTATTCTATTTTATTGAAAGGCCTTATTAATATTGACCTTTATTACATTTGAATATATTGTTCTACCTATGTGTGGGTTAGGACCCTAACATGTCCTCCCCCTTAAAAACAACCTTGTCCTCAAGGCTTGAGATGAGGAAATTGCTGCAGAATGGTAGTTGGTTCCCAAGTGGCGTCTGCTGGAGTTGTATCTTTCCATTGTACTAGCACTTCCTTGATGGTTCTATGACGTAGGCTACGCTCACACTGGTACAAAAATGCTTCTGGATGTAGCCAAATGGATCCTTCTTCAACTAACTTTGGAAGGTTGGTTTGAATTTGGCACTTAGCGCCAATCACCTTCTTTAAGCATGAACCATGAAAAACAGGATGTAGCTTCGAATTGCTGGGAAAATCTAACTGATAGGCGACTTGTCCCACACGCTTGAGTACAGTATAAGGACCATAAAATTTGGGTGCTAGCTTCTGTTAATGCTCAGCCTTGAGGGAAGTTTTCTTGTAATGTTGTAGTCAAAGAAACACCTAATACCCTTCTTCAAATTGATGTTCAGAGCGACCTTGATCTGCTTGTTGCTTCATGCGATCATGTGCCATGACCAAATTCTCTTTGAGGGTATGGAGAATAGCCTCTCGAGTTGTAGGTGTTAGGTCAACCGCCCGGACCTTCAAGGCACTAGGTAAGTATGAGAAACCTGAAGGTGGATTTTGTCCATATACCGCTTCAAAAGGAGTCATGTGTGTAGCTGTATGGTATGAAGTGTTGTACCACCATTCATCTAGGGGTAACCATTGAGCCCACTGATTTTGATTTTCCAAGGCAAAACACCTCAAATATGTTTCCAAACACTTGTTGACAAATTTCGTTTGTCCATCAGTCTGGGGATGATAAGTTGTGCTGAGATGAAATTCGGTGCCTTGTATCTTGTGTTGGCAAATTCGGTGAACAGGCAGCATAATCTTGTCATTGATGGAAAGTACAACATTGAAGATGACAGGCAAACAAAAGACAAGTTCAGAGAGGTGAATGATCGAAAGCAGTGAGTGCATGCAGCGAGAGCCGTTAGATTTGGTGCAGAGTTTCCGACAGCCGTCGGATCTACGGAAGTTGCACGGAGGATAAGTTCCCATGAACAAGAGGAGAGGCTTCATCGGAGAATCGAAAATCGGAGTTTCACGAGTCTCGTGCACAATTAAAACGAAAAATCCGAAATCGCGATATGCGATTTCGCGATTTGATCTCAGCCGTTAAAGCAAGCATGAGATATGGACCGTTGATTTTCTTCATCGGAGAATCGAGGATCGGGATTTTATAATGTCCAATTCACTTGACATCGAAAACTCTGAAATCGTGATATGCGATTTCACAATTTGATCGTAGTCGTTAAAGCAACATGTGACCTAGACCATTGATCCAACTCACGACAACAGACCATGTCAGCTAGGGACACATGGCACAACCAAGGAATGACAGGTGTCAGGTAGATTCAACACTTCAGGCACATGTAAGTCATGAATCAGAGTGACACGTGGTAGGATCTAACACGTGTCAAACCACGTGTGACGTCAACAGAGGCATCGGCGATCGGGACTTTGAAATGACAAAGTCACTTGACATCGAAAGTCTCAAAATCCCGGAGGGATCGGGACCGTCCATCTGAGGGACAGNATATCAAGGCGCCGTTGACATTTTGTTCATCGGGAAATCAGGGATCCCGTTGACAAGAGTTTTGTGCAAGTCAGAATCGTGATCTGCGAAACCCCGATGAGTGGGGGCCAACTGTCAGCACAACATAGCAGGAGGATGGAGGCGTAGTGGAAGCCAGCTGTCATCTTAACGAAGCGTCAGGATTTGGATGATCGGGTTTTGGTATCGACAAGAACATTGAACATCAAACATCACGAAATCGCGATACGCGATTTCCCGATAAGGCAT
>SNQJ01S0152232.1:4362-27312 GCA_010110895.2 Picea sitchensis | reverse complement strand
CAGCCTCTCTAGTGTTATCGACTGGGATGTTTTTTTTCGCTGAGGAAACTTCTTCAGAATTTTCCTTGGGCTTGGTGCATTGTGTCGCGATTGGCCTTGTTGTTGGTTTTTCTACTGGAAGCTTCCATTACACAGGCTGGTCTCTAATTATCTAGTCAAATTCTTCCCTAGCGACACAATATTTCATCTCCAACCATACCTTCTTTGGATCCCTTGCGAATTGGATCCACATGTGATGCATGGATGCCTTGAACCTGGCTATCCCTTCATTTTCCTGGATTACCTCCACAAGAATGCACCACACATTGGTTGTGCATTGTTGTATTTCTTCCAAAAACATCACAAAAACTGTGTTATTTACTTGTTGATTTTTATTGTCCTTGGCCTACCAGAGGGACTCATATTTGGACGTATAGCATTTTAATTTCCTATTCAGGAAGGCTGAAAAATTTGGCTCCTGCCACCCCACCAAGGCTATAAGAATGATGATCCAAGAGTAATCAAACTCGGTTTCATTATCCCGTGCATCTCTGCAATCCACCAAAAATTGGTTTAGCAGGTACGGTGACCAACTAAACATTACTCCTTTCATGCACTGTGTGGCTACTGCTATGACTACTACTGGAGCTTCTTACTTTTTGCATTTCTTCAAAAACTTGCAAGCCATAAGTTTGTTGGAAAACCTCATCATATTGTCATTACTATCCTTGAGCACGATGACCCTGTTTCCCTTACTTGTGCCAAACTGTGCTTTTACTAGCTCGACAATTTCCTTCTCGCGCACCTTGTTATCCAAGTACTCCTTTGGATATGAATCGACTATAGGTAATCCTGTGATCTTGGTGATCAAATACACATCCAACTATACTAGCCTATCCATCCAAAGGATGCCACCATGTACTCGAGATACTAACCGTTTGATGCAATTCCCGATGTTTTTATCGTGCCCGAAGTGCGGTATATCCAAGAGGTTCATTATGTCAGAGTTATACAACCCCGTTATCCACTGCACATGATCCATGATAGGTTTTCCTAGGGGTCCAATTTCCTTTGTGTTTTCCATATAGGTTTCTTCGGCCAAATCTAGGAATTTGGTCACATCGCGCACATCATTGTTCAAGTACCTAGGTTTTGGTACTTTTTCGAACATATTGTCCACATTGACCACTGCATCTGGGAGATATTGAAGTATGATGTCCGTGGCATCCCACGCCTTTCTTTTCTACCCAAAAATAGATGGGCCTACCTCTGTTGTTTCTGTGTTATATTCTTCCCTCTTAGAGTCCAGCCAGTTGGTGATGTCCTCGACCAACATCTCTTCTCCTTCATGGCCGTATAGTTGACCCATAGTTTAGGGTCCCAGAATGTTTCCTACTTGCCCTTGCGGTGTTGTCAATGTTTCCTCTTCAACCCATGTTGGGATGATTGACTCTGTGTCCGAAGTGGTGAAATATTCAAGCATGACCATGTTCTTGGGCTATCTCATTCTTTCCTTGCACCTTTGGCCCTATTGAGTAACTCGTACATACTGGCCCAGAGCTCCAAACTTTGGTGGTGTCATCTTCTATCTAATTTTCACACTCCCTTTCTTCTTCATACAATTCTATCTAGGGCACACACTTTATATCTTTCTCTTTGCTCAAAAAATCACTAAGTGTTGAACTAACGCGTGCTTTCTACCCTTTATAGACCCAATCATAACTGTTTTTCACTTTTTGCGTGCATTTTCGCCGAGTGTAAATTTTCTTGCGTGCTGTCTTTTGATGTTGTCGCAGTAATTGCTGCACGTGACTTTTTTCCCAATTTCCTGTTGTTTTGTCAAGTTCTACCTCTTTTTTTGTTTTTCTTCTCTTTCTATTTTTTTATTCCTTTTTTCTTATTTTTCCCCTTTTTGTTTATTTTTATCATTTTTATGTCCTAATATATACTAGAGTGCACTATATACATGACTTTCTTAGTTCCCTGTAACTTTTAAGGGTTAGTAGGTTGACTGTCCTTTTACAGTTTCAGTTGAATACCGTTGATCATTCTTTTTAGTTATGTTCCTTCCAAGTCCTTTATATGTATATATCCCCCATCTGTGACAATATTTACTTCATATGGCCCTAGCCGATGCATTCTAAACTTACCAGAGTGTTGCAAAAATTTACTGTCATAGAGAAGAACTAGGTCTCCCTCCTTGAAGCTTTTCTTTTTAATATGTATGTCATCCTAGGCTTTGTCCCTTTTTTTTTTACTTCCTAGTGAAATCCTACCAGGATCTTGTCCTCTTCCATTTGCATTATTTTTCTTAGCCTCTCTTGTACTACGCCTCTTTTTGTCATGTTGGTAATTGCTTCTACACGCAGAATGGGCACCAAAAATTCTAATGGCACCATTTCTTCTTGTCCATACACCAATATGAATGGTGTATGTTCTTTCAACTTATTGCTTGTGGTCATGTATGCCCATAATACTATTGGTATTTTCAAGTACCAATCATCTATGTTTACATTGCAAATCTTAGTCAATACATTTTCAAAATTTTTATTGAAAGCTTTAACTGTTCCATTTTCCTGAGGATGGTATGGTGTACTCTTCCGGTGATAGACTTCAAACTCCTCAGTCATATACTTGATGGTATTATTAATAAAATGAGTGCCTTGGTCACTCATTAATATCCCGAGACATCCAAATCTGGTGATCACTTTCTCAAATAAGAAGTGTGTTGTTGTCTCTGCACTACAATCTTTGACTGGTGCTGATTTTGCCCATATTATTAAGTGTCTAGTCGCATCAATGATATATCTAGCTCCTAAATTTTTGGCTGGTGGATTAATAGGTCCAACAAAGTCTATTTCCTATTTTTCAAATACCTGTAGATTCACTTGTGGTCTTAGGGACATCTCATCCCTTCTCTTGGGTTTACCAGCCCTTTGACAGACAACATAGTTCTGGCAATAATCCTTGGCATATTTATGGACTATTGGAAACCATAATCCTACTCATAATACCTTCTGCATGGTATATTTTTCTACATAGTGTCCTCCAACTATACCTTCTTGAGATTCTGCCAAAATTATGGGTCCTTCATGTTCCAATACACACCTTTTCAAAATGCTATCTGTGCCCATATTTTATAAATTACCTACAATTAGTTGATAGTCTGCAACTTTGACTACCGAGTTTTTCTTCTGCATGGTGCTAAAGTATTGTGGTGCAACCCCTGCACTTAAGTATTTAAAAATATCAACGATTTATTCATCAACTATCTATACTTAAAATAGTTGTGCATCACAGAATTTGTATTTCAAATTAGTAGGTTCTTCTCCATTAGTTACCCTTTACAGGTGATCAGGTCCTACATTCAACTTTCCTAGTTTGACTATCACTTCAAATAAAATTATTGGAATAATAATATCCATCTACAGATCCTCCCCCCCAACACTAGCTTGTTGTCTAGATATTTCAGGGAAGAATGGTTTGTGAACATTTTAAAGTGTTTACCCAGTAAATAATGCCCGAATTTCCGAAGTGCATATACCATGGCTAGGCCTTCTCTTTCTATGGTGTTGTAATTCTACTTTAATTTTGACAACTTTCGTATTGCAAAGGATATAGGATGGTTTAAGTTCCCTTCTCCTGGCTACACCAGAATTGCTCCAAGTGCTATGGCTGATGCATCTACATGCATATGAAATTTATTTTCCCAATATTTAAATACTAATATAGGTATTGTCACCATATTTTCTTTTAGAGTGTCCAATCCTTGCTGACAATCCCCATTCCATTGAAATCTGGTGTCCTTATTTAACATTTCTTCCATTGGTGCAGTAATCTATGCATACGCCTTTATATAATTCCTATAATATCCTATATGTCCCAGTGTTTCTCTTAACAGGTGCACTGATTTTGGTGGTGGTAAATTTACAATGACTGCAATCTTAGCAGGGTCAACTAGTAAACCTTGTGTTACGAGGAAAATCTCTCTATGTCTAGGGTAAACCACAACAGACAGATGTGACTGCAGAAATCAATTCTATCCCCAAAAACTTCTATATAAACCAATGTGAAAGCGAGATAATAAAGGGACCTACCTCGTCCAGATGTTTGATGATGTCCACCATTGAGCACTTTGACCCAAAGTTTTATACCTGCAACAATTTCTCAACAAACAAGCAGAGCAAGCATATAGTGATAATATAAAAGGTAGAACATTAGATAGCATAATCCATTAATATACAAAAAAAACATGCCCATGAATAATAACTCATATATTTGCAAGATATCAATTGGACGGGAAGAGAGTATTTCTATTAATAAATGATCAACAGAAGTGAAAATATTACAGACTTTTGTGTCGTCACAGTTCAAAACTGAGAAACTAAGTTCCTTCCAGTTGGGTCTTCACCACTTCAATCCTCCATCAAAGGCAATCTCATAGAAGGGAGACAATGAGGTTATCCATCAATAAGGGAAGAGCTTGGGGGATGAACACTGTGTTTAGACTTAAAGGACAAAGGGATGCAGACTCAATATGAAGTAATAATTTCTCCAGAGTAACTTTGCTCTCAAAGTTGAATTCTTTCTCCTTTTCCATAGCTCGTAATTGGCCAACTTATAGCCTTTGAAATGGAACTGAAGGGACGAGTCAGAACATTTCCAGTATATGTAAGGCCAAAGATCAGAGATCTCCTATTGTGACATGGAAACCCAACATTTAATTTTGATTTTTTTACCATAAATCATGATGTACGTGGGCTGTAGTGGAGTAGCCTGTGTATACGCTTGTTGTTTAGTGTGCAAGATGCATACAAGTGGAAAGTTTTGTATTTTTGTCTCTGGATTTTATCAACAAGGAAGACAAGTCTACATAGGGAAATGGAATAAGGCCCTCTCTGCAAGATTGCATAGGGTGAGGAAAATATTTCTTTAACAGATGCCCCCTAATGTGTGAGGTCATAGGAGTATTTGCGATGGCTGAAATACATTACAAATAACCCATAAGTGGAGTGGTAGGGGACCAGATAGACAAAATTTTTTTCTCATTACATTCTGCACTGACTTTGCATACATGATTGCCAATCAAATTACACTGCAGATCCACGTGAAAATTATACCAAACAAATGTCCAGGGCCATGAATAGGCAAATGCAAATGCATTTATATGCCAAAAGATGTCATAGTCACGAACAAGGCTTAGTAGAACCAGTCTAAAAAACCAATCTGAAGATATCTATATACCATGGAGTACAATATGATCTCCCATGATCACTGAAGTCATACAGGTACTGGTCCAATGAAAAGGAAGCAACAACTCAGGAAAGCTATGGCCACATAGTGATGTCTTCAAGTCTTCTACACAATTCGCCAAAGGTGCAAGTCTACATCACGTGAATAAATAAGTTGAGTTCGAACACAATGAGACATCGTTTGATTACCGGTCATTGAGGTATACCATTAACAAACACAAGACAATATACTGATAATGAAAGTAGGTATCAAGGCACCAAGTACATTCTTACAAGTGTGAATAAAGGAGCTGGTGTCGAACACCTAAAGAATCCATCTATCGGGAGACATTAATGTATTCCCAACTGTCGATGGCGAGAGAGCCTTCCACTGATGACTACAAGACTCAAGGCACTCATAAGACTTTAGGTCCTATTTCCAAAATAAATCGGCTGAAGTCGATGGAAAGAGACCCGCTGAAAGGAGAGAATTAAGGCATCTCTTATCAGTTAGCATGAGGTACAAAGCATGAGCTTCATGATGTGGTGGAAATAGGATGAAGAACATGTTCACAAACCAACGACCCTGTGCATCTTTCGTATGTGCCAAGTGCAAGAGATACACAAAAAAGACCCTCTAAATAGAAGCCAATGATGAAAATTGCTGACAAAGGTGGAAACCACCAATAAGGCTAATGGCATATAAGACATTGCACAAATCCCAATGTGTGAATATATGTCTTACCTTTGAACAAAAGTGAAACCACCCAGTCAATGACCAATGATGAAATGTCAATTGCTAGGTTCAAGGTTACCTACCAATGATGAAAGTAGGGCCAGAGTGCATGATAGGACTACAATATCATGTGATTTTGAGATAAATTGAGGGTATGACCGACATGCAAAGTCAAGAGTTATGAGGAGTGCCCAACATAGGTTGATAGACTTCCTTTGAACAAGAGCATCAAACATATGGAGGACTGTGACAACATAGACCCAATGATAAAACCATAACATGTAGGAGACATCAATGAAATTCTCTATAGGGACTGGAAGAGTAACCAGTCGGTAGAGAAGACTCTGTAACGAGCTTAGCTTCCTAAGTCCATGCTAATCCCAAAATTATGATGATGAATGGACTCAAATAACTTTGTTCTCTATTCAAAGGCGACATGACTGCTGCCGATACAAGATAATACTCCCTTCTCGCCCATTCTTTTTTTTGTTTTTTCATAGACAAATGAATGCTATGAAACAGAGAAGGAAACATGTGTCTCAAGTAAGAAAAACTAGATCCAGTAGTGGAACATACCTATTCTCAATGTAGGGAAGTGCATGTGGGAGATGGAAACTCGGGGGAATGTTCCCTCCTAGGTATAGGGTGTCAAGTTACGAAGGATATAAACAAGGCTCTACTTGGTTGAGGATGAAAAATTGATGAGGCAAATGGTTTATAACGCAAAGAGAGAACCGACTATAGGCTCAATACTGCAAGCAAGGGCATGAGATGAAATCACAACTTAACGCCAAAAAATGTCCTTTTTTATGTCTTTTAGTCTACTTGGTGTGAAAAAGGGATAAACTTGTGCTAAATAGACGTCTTTTCAAAACCAATTTATGAGTGTGAAAAAGAAAAGTTCACTTGGTGATCTTTTCACTTTTTGATAGCAAGCCGGAAAAGAGCTTAACTAGGACTCATGACCTTTCAAGTCCAATTTAATGAGTGTGAAAGGGACAAATCACTCAACAACCTTTTCTTTTTTTAGGGACGAGTTGGAAAAGAGCTTAAATTAAACTCATTTGGGAGTCCACGGGGAATAGGGTTGCATGTTTATGAGTGAGAAATGAGGCTCAACATCAAGTCATGTATTATCTATGAGGGACTCCCGGTCCTATGAAAAAATCTCTGCATGGGCACCAAATGTAGTAGAGGATCTAACTAGGGAACCCATGTTCGGTAAGTCTCTACCACTTGATAACAACATGACTTTATAGTAGATAAAAGGTTCTGTGTCAAAAAAAATAGGTTCATACCTGGGGCATAAAGAGTAATAGTTATAGGATAATGTGAAAATGCATTGCAGATGGGATACCTATCCTATATGCTGGGTAATGAAAATACCTATCCATGGTGACAAACGACCCATAAAACGCTGAAATCTGCAAGAATCCCAGGTTAAAACTACAAAAACCAACTCGATCCACCTTTGTATTAGTCCATTAGGTGAAAAATGGCTTAAAACTATAGAAAGTGGGTAAAAATAATTTATATTAACAAAATAAAAAATTAATATACCATTTTGATTTTTTACCCAACTAATGCAAATTGGACCAAAATACATCCGAGATTCAAACAGAGATTGTAGGAGCATCAAGAAACAAAATCACAAACCGTCTGGATCAGGTAATTCTTGTTCTCTTCCTCTTCAATTTCAGTGGATCAAAATTTTGAATTAGGTTCCAAATTTTTAGTTATTGAGGGCATAAAGTGTAGATTTCGGTGTACCTGAGCTGATCAGGTTGCATATACGATGAGGTATACACCCCTGTGTAAACTACATAGTGCATATATCAAGCCCTACACACGACTGTATGTAAAGTAGGCAGCGTACAGGGACACAAACAATCATTTTGAAGGGTTCTAACTCAAATTTTTATTTGTGTTTGATAGGATGGTTCTTGAATGGAGAGAGAGAGAGAACGAGGAGGTCGATGCTGCTGTAGATTGAGATCTAGGGGCCCAAATGGCCTTAAAGTGACGTGGCTTGTATAAATTTTGGGTGCTCAAAGGAATGAGAGCCTAGGTGAGGTTTCTCGAGATGCTTGTGGGTTACTGGGACCATGAGAGTGAGAGCTTCAATCTTGATGGGAAATCATTGAGAATTGAAATAAAGGACATTTACTTTTTGATTGGTCTATCATGTCGGGGAGAGGTTGTAAACCTCAAATGATGGGGAGTAGGGAACATGATGAATATTGAGGAATATATCGATGCCCACTGTGTAGCAGGGAATCCTAAGGTAGGGAGTCAAGTCCCTATCTGGGAAATAAATGATCTCAGTCTGAAGATTATTGTACTAGTATTGACCCAGATCACAGGTTCAACCTTGTTGCACCAGGCATCGAGGCCGCTCATTTTCTACGTAGTGCAGTGTATGATACCCATAGTATATGACTGGTGTACCTCACTACTGGAAAATGTGAAGAGCCAGTTGACAGAGTGAAAACAGGGGAGTAAAATAAATTTTGGGTTTGCCTCTATCCTATGTAGTTTCTTTTTCGAGCGGGTTCTAGGTTTGGGACCTAGAGTCGAGATTCTTCTCAGAGGACCTTGCAATCGAACCATGGCACGGTGGACTGAGGTAATGAGGCGACATGGGGGAGGTAGGGTTCTGACACCCTACAACGAGGATTTCTTCTATTGGTGGCGATGACAGGTCATCGCTCTGGATGAATATCCCTCCGAGGGGATCGACTTCAAAGGAGATCTAGACATGCCACTCCCACCAGGGATCTCCTACGGTGACATAGGTATGTAAAAATGTTTTTACATATTTCATTTTTTTGTATTTTTTTATAATTAGGAAACAAACATTTTTGGATGATGCTTAAGTATTGACTAGACATTTTTTCAACACACATGTGGGTCCGCGGTGACCAGAAGGCTTCCCTCGATATTGACGAAGGAACCGGGGAGACAAGTCAGTGAGAGGAGAAGCTGAAAGGGTCCTACAAAACATGCAGGGCAACCTGCTGCGTTTGACTTACATGATACCCATGGTTCAGGTAGAGGATCTTCTTGAAGCCATGCAACGACAAGTGGTTGGTGTACCCAGAGCATGGGTATGACACTTTTGGCATCTCGCAAACGTCGTGGTTTGCTACCATGGCACACATCCGGTGACATAGGCGTAGATGTCATGGGATATTGTAATACTAACTGTATATGTGTATTGAGGGTATTAGCCCCAATTTTGTACTATAAACACCATATTTTTTGAAATATATAAAAAATGGATCTTCGGTTTTACTTATATTTTACAATGTGTACATTGATGAGATGGTTTTATTTTATTTAGTTATGTGACAAATTCCAATCTAAAATGAAATTAGCATAAGCATCAGATACATTATTAGAACTCCTAGGAATATGATAATATGTAATAAAATCAAAATGTCATTCTAAAAGATGTACCCATAGGAATCGTTGGAGTAAAGTAGGATCATGCACATAGTAACTTTTGTTCAACTGACATACTACTAACTAGGAATCCAAGCGAACTTCTAATGAACAAATTCCATGTGAGATATCATCGCACAAAAGTTCTATAATGATGCTATATTCGACCACTTTGTTCATGGATGGACCTAGGCATACAGCACCTGAAGACACCAATAGACCCTCGGGTGAATAAACCACCCAAGTGGCGGAAGCCAAGTTCCTTGTATGACAATTGGTTCCGTCTGTGAATCCTAGGTAGACTAAAGACTCCGTTGACATCTGTCAACCAAGTGAAAACTCGATAAGCAACCTGAAGATGAAAGCAAAATATATATATACACTAAATTAAATTAGTATACAAAGAGTTTCTCCCAAGCCTAGGGCTCAAGCGTAGTATCTTTTCAAGTAGAGCCCATTTCTGGGCTCAACCAACCTATTCCTTTCATAATCTTCTAACTCATAGGATCCTTTTTCTAGAACACGTCGCACAATGTAAGGACCATGCCACATGGGTTTAAAATTTCCTACCCCCAATGGTTCTTTGGATTGATTATACAAGAGGACAAAGTCACCATCAATGTACAACCGAGGATAGACAAAATTATCGTATTGTACCTTGACACGTCTTTTTTCTGCCTCAATAGATATAAAGGTGTCTCGATGATGCTCATAAAGACTCTCTAGGTGTAAAAGGCATTGTTCGATATTAGAAGTGTCAGTTAGGAGAGCGATTGCCAACTTAAGAGAAGGGATTTCAAATTCAATAGGTAATAATAACTCCACAACATGTACTAACTAGAAAGGGGAAAATATGGTGGCAGTATTGACCGAGGTTCAGTATGCCCAGAGTGTAGGATATAACAAGATGTACCAGTCAAAATTCTTCTGACTGACAATTTTTTGCAAAATGGTCTTGAGAGACTTGTTGACGGCCTCTACTTGTCCATTTTCTTGGGGGTAATAAAGAGAAGAATGACTATGTCTAAACCCCATATTAGCTTCTATTTCTTCCATCATTTCATTCTAAAAGTGAATGCCATGATCAATGACAATATCACTCGGGATACCGAACCGGGTGATAATTTGATTGAATATGAAAAAAGGCTGCAATCTTCCCATCAGATTTAACTGTAGGCATGGCCTCAACCCACTTATTAAAGTATTCGACGACCACAGTAATGTGTTGATTCCCCCCAACTGAAGTTGGGTTTCAATCGACGAAGTCTACCCCCCACTTGGTGAAGGGACCGATGGTAATGATTGGGTGAAGAGGAGCTGGATGAGAGTGCATTTTTCGAGTGAGCACCTAGCAGGGGTGACACTTCTTAACCGCTTCAACACAATCCTTAAAGATAGTAGGCTAGAAATAACTAGCTCCCAAAATTGTTTGGGCTGTTGCAAGCCCAGATAGATGACCACCACAAGCCCCATTGTGGAAATCGTTCAGGATGGACTCGGCTTATCCGTTAGTTAAACAATGATGCAAGATATAGTATATTCCTCAGTGATACAAAGTGTCACCAACAATAGTATATTTATTAGCTTGGTATCTTATATGCCGTTGGTCACCTCCTGAGAGATGTTGAGGGAAATTTAAGGTCTGAAGATAGAGAACAATGTCTCCATACCAGGGGTCAGATGACGAGACATGAAAAATGTGTTCTTCCTCAAACGAATCAAGATGGATAATGTCCTCATCTAATCGTGGAAAATCGGATATTAACTCCGCAAAGACTAGGGATTTCTTGGATTTTGTGAAAGCAAAATCAAGATCAAATTCTTGTAAAATGACAATCCATTTATTATATTTACCCCCTATGATATGTCGAGTAAGGACGTATTGAAATGGATTGACATCAACAACCATAGTAGTCTTGTAAAGTAATATATAATGACACAAACCCTGGACTACGTGAATGATAGCCAAAGACAGTTTTTTAACGTGTGTATAATAAAGTTCAGGACCGAGTAAAGTTTGACTAACATAGTAGATGACGTGCTCATGGAGCTCATCATCCTCTTGAACCAGAACCATACCAATCGTATCTTCAGATGAGATGATATAAAGTAAGTAATCTCTACCATAATCAGGAGGCTTCAATAGAGGTGTTGAAACTAAATCTTTCTTCAAATCATCGAAGGACTCCTAGGCTCACTCATCCTAGATAAAAGGGGTGTCCTTCTTCAAAAGACACATGACACCTTTAGTGATAGTGGCATAGTTTACTATAAACCGACGAAGAAAGCTATCTTTCCCCTATAAACCTTGAAGTTGTCTAATCATGCATGGGGGAGGCAGCCAAAGTATTTCCTCAACCTTAAGTGGATCTACCATGATCTTGGTCTCAGACACTAAAAATCCCAGAAGATGACTAGACTTAACGCAAAATATGCACTTGTGAGGGTTCAACTAGATAAGATCCATGAAGGTGTATAATGTGACCTTCTCTCTTGCGAGAGTGAGTAGCAACATCATCAAGGTAATATTCAACTATGTGTTTAAGATCATGAAAAGTGAAAGTCATGGCACGTTGAAAGGTTTCTTCGACATTTTCAAGGTTGAAAGGAATTTTCTGGTATGCAAAATTACCCCAAGGAAAAATAAATCCCACCTTGTGTTGATCCTTAGGTTTGATTTGAATTTGGTTATACCCTGAAAATCCATCCATAAAATAAAATACTTCGCTTCCTGCACACTCATCGAGAATCTGATCGATGAAAGGTGTAGGAAATTTATATTTAGGACAAGCCTTGTTCAGGTCACAAAAATCCATACATACATAGATGGTTCCTTGCTTCTTATCTACATGAACGAGGTTGGATACCCAATATTAGGTCAAGGGAACTGGGTAGATAAAGCCAAAATTAAGTAACTTCTCCACCTCTGCCTTAATAGTAGGGTCCTTTCGAGGGTTGACATCTCTAAGATGTTGTCGAACAAGTTTAGCATCCAAATAAGTTTTAATTTCATGTTCAAAAATATGAGGGTTAATTCCTGGCATCTATTCATATGACCAAGAAAATACGTCTCAGAATTCCTTGAAGAGATCGGTGTAGATCAGGATTTGTTTTGGCAAACAATCCGCACCAATATTTACATTTTCAACATTTCCAGGGGTACGAGAGATGTCGATTGTGACGGTAGGATAAATAATCTCCATGTTTCATTTGACATAAATGTTGTGTGTATCAAGTGGAACTACGATGTGACTGACTATCTCACTCAAAGTAGATCAAAATTCATCTTGTTCGATTCTTTCAAGCTCTGGCAGAAAATAAGAATGGTGATGCATATCATCCTGAGGTTTGTCAGAACCATTCATGGCTTCGATGATGGCTTCATCCAAAGTAAAAATACCATCGAGGAAATCATGTGAACAATACAACAAAGTGGTCCACACAGGCCTAAGAGCAGGATCCTCCTCGTCCGTTGGCGAGAGAACAAGATCCGGATCAACAAAAGAGTCGAGAACAACTTGATACACAATCTCTACTGCTGATAGTGGCATGTCCATTCCAGCATGCAACTGACCTTCACAAGACAAATTTGGGGAAGGTAGGGTCCACGAATCACTAAAATAAGAAGTGCGGAAAGGAATGGACCTCCCTGTCAAGACGGTCCTATTGGACATGGCATAAACATGATGGATCAGTGTAGAGAATTAGAAAGTACCCATAAGGTAAGAATACATTTCAACACTGATATTCTCAGTTGCCGGATGAGAATTATCGATCATAGGGATCGACAGTCTAAGAGATGCATTAGGATTAGAGAACGCAAAGCATAACTGATCGATCATCACGATCTTCCCTTCATGAGGAAAACAAAGAGTACGGACGATAGACGACATGATGACGATCATAGAATAAGTCCAATTATGACCTAGTAACATGTTATAATCAAGAGGTGCATCAACTACCTCTACCTCCACCTCTACCATCTTCCCACCTAACTGTACCGAAAAGGCAGGGAGAATACCGTGAGGGTGGAATGAATGATCGTCAAAAGAAGTCAACATGTTCGATGACTTGGTAAGAGTAGGAGAACTAAGAGGTTTCCAACAGACCAGGGACATCACACATGTAGCAGTGCCTTCATCAACAACTGCATGTTTGATGGTATACTTTGAGTACTCCACATGGATTTGGAAAGCCACATGGTAAGGCAAGCGAGGCTTAACATTTGTGACATCAAAATTGATAAATTTTGATCCACTTGGTTCTAGAGCTCCTAATGCAGAGAGTAAGGCATTCCTTTGTGAAGGACACATATATAGTACCTCCAAAGATGACATCACACAAGGGGTTTGACCCAGGTCCTCAACAATAGACTAGTTCTGGGTAGCTCTAGCATTTGGATTATGGGTAGAGTTCTTGAGTAATCCTTTCATAATATGAGGCAGTGGCTCTGGTTTCTCAATATGTAAAGTCATCTCCAGAGGAGGAGGAGGATATTCTAGACCAGGATTAGCTTGTGAAGAGCTATAATCTTGAGATCGAGTGGATACATTAACTTTCGCATCGACCATATTGATACATAAATGGTCGCCATTGTGCGACTGCTTGTTTTGACTTCCACCAACCACATTTCCGGTGTTTGAGGAGATTGAGGCTAGGTGTTGATTATGCAGGAATGGATTCGTCATCATGATGGGCGATAGAGCTAATAGACTCATAGCTTCTGCAAGTTTGGGGCATAAATGGGTAAGGTGATCATCTATGCAAAGCTTATAGGGAAACTTCACCTTACGTTTTTCTCGTTTTCCCTCTCCATATTTACTACCCCTCTTCTCATTATTATTATTGTCCTTGGGTTTATTACCATTTTTCCCACCCTTACAATTATTACATCCTTTCTTCTTATTCTGTCCTGGTTTCTGGTTACCATTTGGTTTGTCTGATGATTGCATGGAATGTACATCCGCCGACTGAGTGGGGTTGGAAGACACAGATGAAGTTGGCCCTCCTGCAGACTAGTTTAAAGACAACTCCTTCAAATGGTTTGTCACCGAGTTTGCGGACTTTATATTGGTGACACCTACAATGCCATCGACATGAGGTATGGGATTTTTCCTAGGGTCGTAAGTAGACCGTGGTGCATCATGAATAAGGTGGTATAACATCCTAGACTGAGCGTATATGAAATCTAACTGCTAGGCTCTAAAGATCGCCTCTTCCTCAGTGGTAACCCTAGAAGTGGCAACATCCTTCAATATAGGAGTGTGAAAATACTTAAGAAACCATTCTAAAATAAAGTTGGGGGTATAGGGGCCTTAATCAACCTCTTCCGTCTATGCCACTCCTGTATATGGTCCGAGATATGAGTGGTAGTATCTTGGCGTAAAGTTGACAACAATTCTAGGCCAACATCATAATGAATGGGCAACTGGAACTGGTTAAGAAAGACCATCACCAACTGAATAAAAGTCCCATATGCCCCCCTAGGTAGCTCAATATACCATTTCACAACAACTCTGATGAGGGTTCGTTGAAATAATCTCAAACAAATAGAATCGTAATTAAGGGAGTTTGATGAGCACCAAAGGTGAAAGGTAGTGACATGATCACCAAAATCCTCTCCATTCTTACCCTTAAACTTCGAGATGTCAAAATAAATTTTGGTGGGGATGGGGGGCCATGTAGGATCATGACTCACAGGGTCATTCATTAACTTAGACAAATCTGGCAGATTAAGCATGGCCATAAAAGGGAGACGTGGTTGCGACATTTGGTCCCAACCTCCCAGGAAAGATTGTGCATGCAGATTTGCAGGCCATCCAAGGTTCTAGTAAACACCATGGCCCTGTCCAGAATTATAAGGCTCCTCTAGGGCTGATTCATATAAGGTTGGTTGGGCATCATTCCAACAGGAATGTTCTATTGAGGGTTATAGAAATTTCCCTCAGTCGGATTGGATCCGGGTTGGAGTTTTCTCGAAGCATGAAACTGACCTCCTCCAGGTTGGAATATGGAGGATAGATGTGGATTCATCATGAAAAAAGTATTGGTTAGAATTTGTGTCGAGGAGGTAGTGTTGTAGGACGAAACTTGAGCCAAATCTTGTCTGCCAAGTTGGTTATTCCACCCAGAAGTAAGAGGATTGGACCTAGGGTTAAAATCATGAATGACTCCCATATTAAGAGTCATTTGAGGGATTTGAGATCCACCAAATGAAAAAGGAGTGTAGGGAGGTGTACTGCCCCCAATCCCAACATGAGAAATAGGGCCAACAACTGGGATGGAGTTCAAAAACTATGAAGTGAAGTTGGGCATACCATAAGAAAAGGGACTAGAAGCCATAGGGATGGACTGAACATTCTATCCCGGTGAGTGACCAAGAGACCCAAAAGGGTTAGAGGCAAGAGATTGAGCATTTACTATAGGTTGATCTGCAGTAATGATAGGTTCCTCTGGCACTACAACCATGGAGGTTGCAGGAGTCAAAGGAGTGCCGTTAACTATAGTGGGTATGGGAGTTGAAGGGCTCCCAGTGTTCTAAAGACTGGGTTCAGTACTCATCCTTGTAGAATTACAAGTCTGAACAGTGGATGTGTGTGTACCACTCCTAATAACTCTACACCTTTTAGAAGGAAAAATCTCAAAATATAGTGGTAACTGTAACAAGTGACAAGACCGGTGGGGAGGCTGGTCCAACTCCACGATGACTTAAGACTCTAAAGATAAAAAATATATCCTAAGGCCAAATAGTAGTCAAAGAGCATACCAAAAGTCAAACGACCAATATGCATGCAAACAGGGTAAAGTGGCTGAGTGGCCTCCCTCCCTAGAGAAGGTATGTCTCACGCAAGAGGGGTCCAAGACTCCCTACTAAATATCGAAGGTAACATAATCAGTTATAAGGGCCCTCGTGGGCTTAACAAATAGTCGATCAGATCCCCTCGGAGAGGTAATCCTCCATAAAGGCTATGTGTTGTCTGACCCTTATCTGACCCAAGATACCTATAGAATAATCCCTGCAAGTAACCTCTGAGACACCTAAGTCAAGAAACTAATAAACCGTTGTATAATCAATGCACATGCGAGCAGTCATAAGTGAGGTCCACCATATGGGCAGGGTAGAAAAGCCCGAAACCTTGAAATCACCGCCTCTCATAGCGGTAAGGGCACTAAAAAGATCCCCAGAAATATCTTTGATGCTAGGAAGGTATCGAGGGAATATCCCTTCAACCAACTTCACACGACCTCGTGATTAACTCTGGTGTGAGCGGAGCCTCCTGATCTTACCAATACAATGGATTTATCCACTCCCTGACTCAAACACATATGTTGATTTAATTGCCTTGGAGAAGTTTACTCACAAAATCCTATTCCAAGGCACTAAATCCTAGGCTAGTTTGTGCACCCTAGAAAATAAAATCATTACTAATACATTTTAAATTATAGCATTGATTTTATGGTCGTGATTACTCAAAAAGGTATGGTAGTGAAACTCATGGTATTATGATTCTACAAGAAAAGTAAATATAAAAATAATGAAAAGTCCTAGCTTTAAATTTTGATAAATAATATGATTCTAAAAACCAATGCAATTTTCAAATTCAACTCTGTAATTCAGAAGTAAAAACACAATATTTCACTATATGCACTAAGCTAATGGTAAAGATTCAAAAGACAAAAATGCCAAGCAATGAAAAATGACTATTTTTTTTTTGTATTTTCAATATATCAAAAATGAAAATGCATGGACTAAAAAGTAACTTGACATATAACCCTACTGTGTATAAAAGAGATAACTCAAGCATGATACCAAGAAAAAAAACACCCAGCCCAATGTGCAAGGGCAATAAAAAATGAAAATATTAAGAGAAAGACTTCGCCCAAAAATTCAACCAAAAGAGGGTTTCTTGTCATCCCACAAGAACTCAACAGAAACTATAGAGACCTAGGAAGGCTCAGCAGGCATCAAATCCCACCCAACAAACACCAAACCAAAAAAAAAGGCAAGGAAAACTGATGTACGTGATTGTTTAGGAAAATAGAGCATATATACACAACTTGCAGTGAGACAACCCGCGTGTATACGCAACTGTCAAGGAAAAATGCACATATATGATTTAAAATAAGTCCAGACAAGGGATAAAGGCTGAAAACTTAGACCCAGAGTGAACATGAGCTGCCAAGCAATGATATGACATGCACCACAATATAAACAAGATAAATCTAAGGAGAAAAGTACTTCAAAACCTAAGAAAAAAGATTCATCCTCAGTATGGTCGCCAATTCTGTTACGAGGAAAATCTCTTTATGGCTATGGTAAACCACTACAGATGGATGTGACTACAGAAATCATCTCTATCCCAAAAACATGTTATATAAACCAATGTGAAAGCGAGATAATAAAGGGACCTACCTCGTCCAGATGTTTGATGATGTCCACCATTGAGCACTTTGACCCAAAGCTTTATACCTACAACAAGTTCTCAACAAACAAGCAAAGCAAGCATATAGTGATAATATTAAAGGTTAGCACATTAGATATCATAATCCATTAATATACAAAAACAAACATGCCCATGGATAATAACTCATATATTTTCAAGATATCAATTGGATGAGAAGAGAGTATTTCTATTAATAAATGATCAACAGAAGTGAAAATATTACAGACTTTTGTGTCGGTACAGTTCAAAACCAAGAAACCGAGTTCCTTCCAGCTGGGCCTCCACCACTTCAATCCTCCATCAAAGGCAAGCTCATAGAAGGGAGACAATGAGGTTCTCCATAAATAAGGGAAGAGATTGGGGGCTGAACACTGTGTTCAGACTTAAAGGACAAAGGAATGCAGACTCAATATGAAGTAATAATTTCTCTAGAGTAACTTTTCCCTCAAAGTTTAATTCTTTCTCCTTTTCCATAGCTTGGAATTTGCCCACTTATAGCCTTCAAAATGGAACTGAAGGGATGATTCAGAACGTTTCCAGTATATGGAAGGCCAAGGATCAGAGATCTCCTTTCGTGACATGGAAACCCGACATTTAATTTTGGTTTTATGGCACAAATCCTGATGTACAAGGGTTGTAGTGGAGAAGCCTGCATATACACTTGATGTATAGTGTGCAAGATGCGTACAAGTGGAAAAATTTGCATTTTTGTCTCTGGATTTTATCAACAAGGAAGATAAGTCTGCATAGGGAAATGGAATAAGGCCCTCTCTACAAGATTGCATAGGGTGAGGAAAATCTTTCTCTAACACCTTTTTTACACACTAGATATGCCAACAATATCCCAAAAGGTGTACCAAAAATGCATTTCTTGATGTTTAATTATATCTGAAATTGACTACATCTTTCCAACATTAGTTTTAACACTTCTACATGGTCCTTTAATAGACTATATACAGTCCAATCATCCAGATATACTTCTATAAACTGATGTATGAATTCCTTAAAATAAAGTATGACTACTCTTGAAAAAATGGTTGGTGCATTATTCATCCCAAATGGCATGACTGTATATTGGTAGGATCCCCATTCTGTAGAAAAAGTAGTCTTATACCTGTCGTCTTGAGATATTTTAATATGATGTTAACCTGAGAATCCATCTGTGAATGAGTATGCTTCCTGACCTCCCACATTTTCTAAGAATTCATTTGTGAAAGTAGTAGGGAAAGTTTCATGTAAGCAAGCATGATTGAGTTTCCTCATATCTACACAAATCAGTATCCCCCCTTGCTTATTTTTTTGGACTACCATGGGACTGATCCATTCAACTTCCTCCACTAGTTCTATGATGCCAACTTCCAACATTCAGTCAATTTCTGCTTTCACTTTTTTCTTATACACTGGATTCAGTCTGTAAGGTCTCTATTTGAAAGGTATAGCCTAAGGTTTGAAGGGTATATTCATCTCACCTAGATCCCCTACTATGCCTTTCATCTTTGTAAAGGTTGTTGGAAACAAGTCATTGTATTCACATAGTAACTCTGTTATTATTTCTAATGTTTTCTCATCCCAATAGTCTCCAATACTTGTCATTTTAAGATTGTCATTCATCCCAATGTTGACTTTATTAACTTTGATTGGTACAAAAAATACTTATGACTCCAGATATGGACCTTCCAACTCTCTCTCTCTCCTTCAATCTCTATATTATGAATTTTGCATGGGTCATCTTCATCTAGTGTTTCCTCTTCGACATGATAGCATGAGAGTAACTCTTCTAGTAATGTGTCTATTATGTTGTTGATATCCTTTTATGATTCCAATCTATGGTTCATTCAAAAAATATCACTCCCATATCAACCGACATTAAATCAATGTTAGGGTTCTCATGTTCAAATAGAAGGTTACTACAAAATTATCTTGTAATTTTCCATTATGTAGTGGCTTTGCATCTCTGGTCTATATACTAGTTCAGGTTCTCCCAATGTATGGATAAAGTGATGATGCCATTTATCTAGTGGTGTCATCTATAGCATCTCCTATATAATACCCTAGTTTGAACCCCATATTAGTATTGTATTTTATTAAGTTATGAGAGCTAGAGTGCACAAACAATTATTAAGAGGTCAGTAATGGCTAGGAAATCTAATGTTTGATCATTATTGTCTCAAACAAATCCTTTGAAGATGCTATATGAACAAGGACCAAGATTTATAGGGCTGGGTTCAGAGGGCTTGAGGGGGTTGGTCTGTCCCACATATTTTATTTACCCATTTAGGTTTAGTGGAGAATAATGATTACATGAGCTTCTTGGGGGGAATACCATGGGGTTCCTTAATTCAAAGAAGTACATAAACCCATCCTTAAGTCTATGGTTGGGTTGGGTTTTGTTGTTGGAGTATTTGTTGGTTCCTTTGCACTCTCTCATTCATTCACCATTGTGATCACCTTTCATTTCTCTTCTGTTCTACACTCATCCCTTCACCTACTCGCCCCATTTGATTTGAGAGATGTTGGGGGGAAGGAAACTGAATTGCTGAGAAACTCCATAGTCATTGGATGTATAGAATTATGGTGTATTCCAACTAGGTTTGGTGCCCTTTATTTATGGTGTATTCCAACTAGGTTTGGTGCCCTTTATTTCTGTCATTCCTTGGCCCGTGTTTTAGTTAACTCACAACTACGAGTCCTGAGAGTCCCAACAGGGAGATTATTGACTAGAACCACTGGAGCCCTGGAAGAGATGGACAACCCGAGGGACTACATGGAAGAGAAGGGGGTCCATTCTCTTGGGTTGTGTAGACTGGGTAGAAGAGAGTTGGTGTAATTTGGATTGTTGTGAGTGATGAAAGGCCTGTGGGAGTTGAAGGGATGAATGGCTTGGGAAGCCGAGTGACACCCTGGAATTTGTCCTTGTGAAGTCATAGCCCTGGCTCAAGGGTGAAACTACTGCTGAGACTTGGAAAAATAGTGTCTATGGTTGGGTGGAACGTCTGTGGTCTGCAGCCAATTGGTGCCTTTTTTTCAGAAAATATAAGTGCTCCCTGTTATGGTTATTTACCTATGTATGATTTATTCCACTGTGTATTTATTTATCTTTGAATTTAATATTTAGAATATGCATGCTTGTTGGTTATTGTTGTGCGTGGCTTAGTTTATGTTGTGGCATGAATATTTTTTTCCTCATGTGTTTTTCATGTCTCTTAATTAACTTGTAAGTGATTCAAATTGAGATAAATAACTATGAAGTGAGTCCCTGGACTACAACGTGTCTCTCCTATTGGTGGTTGGGTTTGTCGTAGTCAGATTCAATGGCATAGCCTGGCCTGTGGGTGGATGGGTATGTTAGAGATTGGTAACAAAGCCATAGGTTGAAACACCGGGCCAGAATGTGCCAGATCTATTAGAAAATATCTTGTGGTTAAGATCAAGTACACCTTGAATAGAGAAGCTCAAGAGAAATGGAATTGCAAAGATTGCACGATTGCTGAAATGTTAGATATCCTTTATAAAGGATCGTGAAGTCGTGACTGTGACCACCGTGGGATCAAGGGATATTTGGACCATCGGGTCGGAAGGTGGGTGAACAGGGGTCATCCGATGGAGGCGAATAGGAGGTTGGGTAAGAATTAAGTCCAAGCCGTCAGATTTGGCTGATCAATCGTCATCGATCGATCGAATCCAATAAGAAAAGAAGGAACTTTGAAAATTCACTGATTCGACGATATTGGTAGGAAGGAAAATCCTAAAGTGTCAAAGGCCAGAGTCGCAAAGCCCTGCCAGCCATTCGATCTGATGGGAGGCGTAGAGGGATATCTGTCATTGATCATGGTAAGCCGACATTGACCAATTCGAGAGTTTTCACTCTGATAGTTTTAAACATTGATGAACTGTTATAGCCTGGAGCCCCGAAGCGCTGAAGTCTTGCAATCCCTGTCGAGAATTAGATTGAGGGGAGGACTTCAGGAGTGTTTCAAACCCTCAGATATAGTTTTGGTAGAAGGGTAGAGAAGTTTGGAGTTTGAAACTTCGCCACTCTAGTGAATACGAAGTAAGTTGTACAGAAAAACCCTGGAGCGCTGAAGCCCCGAAGTGTTGAATTCATGGAGGTGTAAAAAAGTGAAGTCACGTCGACCATCAGATTTGGAGCTATGATTGGGGATCGTCTATGTGGTTGATGATGTGGCTTGTGCTAGTGGGAGGGGGTTGTGTGGGGATACATGTCAGCTAGATTCAACTACTTTTGGACCCGGATCTGTAACCCAACCCTCCCTTATGTTGTAACCCAACTTCCAATGTCTCCTAGAGGTAACCCAACCCTTGGTTATGTTGTTCGCACAAGCTCCCATGTGGAAGAACATAGAGCGAGGTGCTAAGGAAGGATTAAGCCCATAGGTTTGAGTCGTGGTCACCTGGGGGTAAGGTTTGAGGGAAGCACCTTTGCAAAATTCAATTATGTATCAGCTAAAAAGGGGGTCTTAAAGTGAAATTTCCTTCAGGTAGCCCTAACTTTCAGCTCTGATATCGAATTGAAGTGATATTTCAGCCATTGGGACAAAGGATTCTGAGGAAAATAACTGGGAACTATTATGTTGTGAAGACTGATATATTTTTTCTTCATGAATTGAGAATAAAAACAAGACCTGTAGCAATGTTTGACAATTAATTTTGTTTATAATAACCCTAAAAAAATGGTCTCTTTCACATTTTGTAGAGTTAGGGGGTGTAAGCTTGTCAGTCCAAGATAAGAATACATTTAAGCAATGGAAGATGGATAGGGAGTGTTATAACCCTAAAATGCACCACACAGGCTCACCTGGCATCAGGCCAACTCATGCCTCTTCCTAGCCAAAGCCATGCTGAATAAAACCTTGAAAAACCACTTAAAACAAGAAATCCGCGCCCTAACCTCTCACTGGGCATGGGGGACCGCTTGCTGACCTTCTACTGCACGCGGGTATCCGCGGGCTAACACACTACAGCCCGCGGGTACCTAACAAAGCAAAAAATTAGGAAAGTTTCCGCCGGGACACGAGGCTTTTTGTCAGTTAACTGGAGCTCCCGGCCATGCATGGCCGAGAGTTCGCCTAAAACCCTAGCTCCTTCTAGCCTATAA
>SNQJ01S0152231.1:22960-36900 GCA_010110895.2 Picea sitchensis | reverse complement strand
GTGCTTCGTTGGTCATCAATACAACCTGCCCAATTTGCATCTGTGTAGGAAATAAGTGATGGATCCTTTCCCTTTTCATACCATAATCCAAACTCTTATGTTCCTTTGAGATATATGAAAATCATCTTCACTGCTAATACATGTGATTCCTTTAGTGCTGCTTGAAATCATGGCACCTGTCGAACTGCCTGCATTACATCTGGTATGGATGTTGTCACATATAGTAAGCTACCAATCATTGACCTATATTTCCTTCAGTCTGTAGACTTTGAATCATCATCTTTGCTCAACTTGCAACTTTTTTTCATAGGAGTGGTAACTGGTTTGCAATATTCTATTCCAGGCCTCTTTAGCATTTCTATGATATACTTAGTTTGAGAAATAAAAATTCTTGTGTTTCTTTGACATATATGAAGACCCAAAAAGAAGGATAGTCCTCCAAGTAATGACATTTCAAATTCATTCTGCATATCCTTTGCAAATTTTTGGCTTAACCTATCATATCTCTCATTCTTCAATTTGTTCACCCTCTCTTGCAAATCTTGATTATCCTTTTGAAATTGGGCTATCCTTTCTTCCTTCATTTTCATCTCTTGCTGTAGATTTTCTATGAATTCCTTAAGGTTATTGATCTCCCCTGTCTTCAAGTTTACTTGGGGCATATCCTGAACCAATCCATAAGTGCTTGATCCAACTTCCATATTAGAAGGTACAATGACAGTCATATATGATGTTGCTACCTATCCTTGTGAACAATTATCTTTCTCTTTTTCCAGCTGCAACACTTTAGCTTTCAATTTAGTGCTTCTTGTCTGAATGTCTCCTTTTCTTTCTATAGAGCAGCTAGCTTTGCTGTTTGTGGATGTTTTGTGGCAGACATTTTCAAGTTCTTATTTAGGCTTTGGATCATCTTTTATTTCTCATCTAAAGAAGCCTTTACCCCGTGAGGGCCTTCAGATTCCAATATTTTGACCTGTGTCTGCCAGGCCTTGCTAGATGCTTTCTCTTTCTTCAATTTTCCATCCAATTTTAGTGCATGTGTTTTCGGTATTGAAACCCTCAGACTCAAACTTAGGTAGTCTGAATATATCATGTCACTGGAATTCCTGTGGAAATTTACTTTGTCTAAGGCACCAATATTTTCATAATGCATCTTGATTTCAGACACCTTATCATCATCTGCTATTTCTATGTTAAATGTATTTCTTTCCACATCCCTGAATGAAAACAGGGAAGCCTTATGCTGGTAGATCTTCTCTACCTCAGGCAATAAGTCCCTTATTTCACTATTTTCCATACTTCCCTTCACAACATACTGGTTCATTAAGTCTTCTTTGGATTGGTAGACTTCTCCAAGTGTCTTTCCAAATACATGTTTCTTGTTGTTGAAAACTATGGAGATGATTTCACTCTATGGCATGCTTCCTGTACCAGCCTCTTCGTTCTTGGTTACACTTTCCACCATATCCATGCTCATTTTCTCTTTATGTTCTTCTTCTTCCAGGTCTACTATCTGATATGATGTTGTGATTTTCATTTTCTTGAGAATATTTTGTTGACTACTAGCACCCAGTGCCTCTGAACCTCTCCTCTTGTTATAAACACTCATCTTTGGAGCTTTGACAATCAGTTTTGGGGAATTTTTTTGTGTATGGGTCCGTTGAGGGGCTGACCCTGTCTGTAGTGTGTGATTGGGTTGCAAAGTGACCTCCATGTCTTCACACATTTCCAAATTTTCTAGTTTATCAAATCCTTCAACTTGCTCATGCTCGTAGGGGCCTTGCCTACACGACAACCTTATTTTAGATATGATATAGTGTGGGTCATATCTCCTACCTTGTAACTTTGTAAACCTAAATTCACTGAGTTTGGCTTGGATTCAAGGCAGACATGACCTGGATTTTACCACAAAAGGTCCTATCACGAAAGGAAATTTTAAATTAGATGCCTTGTGTGTTTTTAGAAAATAATCTATCTCTGAAATAATCCCTTGTCTGATGAACTCTAGGGCAAATAATCTAGGAGTTAGGAATACATGAAAAAGATGAGGTCCTTCTTGATATCCATACACCCAAATTAAAGTGGAATGCATGAACAACATCCAATCTCCCACCCTATTCTCTAGATTTGGTTGTAGAGAGATTTTCATTTCTTCCAAAACCCTTGGCAGGTCCATGCCGAAGATGAGACTATACACCCTGGACATGATCTTGTTGATGAAAATAAGCATGGTGATCCTTTTTCATTCGGTCTTATTTGATTCCAGGAACATTCTCAGGAAATGCGTGTAGTATTTGAAGTGTCTCAGTGAATTGAAATTTACCTATTGATGCATATTATCAGCAATGAACTTGTCAAACTTGATATAGACTGACTGACTATACTCTGACATAAAAAAGGTCAATAGGAAAATCAACATGACTTCTACTACAAACTTGTCGTTATCCAACCCTGAAATTTGACTAAGTAGGGAACAAGCCCACTAGACCTCAATAATCATGATGCTTACATTGATAGGTAATGGTTGACTTTTAGAATGGTGTTCAGGTTTAACAATGGTTTGTAGAAATAGGGTTTTTACTTCGGGGGGACATTCTCGGTAGACTGTGATCATTTTCTCTTTCTCGAAGGGCTTTGACACAGTGGGGGAAGACTTAGGTATACTGAGAGTGTGTCGAATTGATGGACTATCTATTTCTCATAAGACCTCTGACCCTAACTTATTCAAAATGAAATTTTCTTCTTGCGAATATTGTTCCACACACTAGCTTACAAACTCTGGGAAAGGGAAAATTACTTCTACGATGTAAGGGGTGATGGAGGCTTGGGTCGCTTCGAGGAAGGGTATCCGTTTTCCAACATTGTCTAGAAAAATTGATCTAGACAAGGAAATGGGTGAGACTGTTATTTTTGTGTCAAATACGTCAGAATCCCTGTCAATTAGGGCTTCCTCTTTAGAGGCAGAGTCTTGTTCTTTCATGGATAAAACGACAAGATTAGTAGCCATGATGAAAAATACATGTAAATTGATGGAGAATACTCGGAGATGGTTCACTGTTGATATTTAGTTTCGAATGGAGGGTTTGTGCCAATTTTCAAATAGTCGAGTGCTTTGAAATATCATAAAATAATGATCATGGGCTCTCCTTTTATATGCGTTTTTTTATATCGGGAGTTTGAAAAAATGGTTTTGAGTAGACCACTTTTCTCCTCGATATGCCTTTGATGGAGCCACGTGTCTGATAAATGAAACCATTGTATTTTCCCTGGACCTCCCTTGAAAAATTATCCTCTGCGCTACTTCATTTCCCGATATGTGTCTTAGCCATCGATCTGGTCCGCTTCAATATCTATGGTCCACCGGGTCCTATCAACTTTCAATATCGGGGGTTGAAAAAAATGGTTTTGAGTAGAACTCTTTTCACCCCGATATGCCTTTGATGGAGCCATGTGGTCACGTGCCAAAACCATGGTATTTTCCCAGGCCCGCCCTCGAACAATTATCCTTCGCGCTACTTCATTGCTTGATATGTGTCTTGGCCATCGATCTAGGCCACTTCAAGATCTACGGTCCGCTGAGTCCTATCAACTTTCGATATCGGGGGTTGGAAAAAATGGTTTTGAGTAGACCGATTTTCTCCCTGATATGCCTCTGATGGAACCACGTGGTCACGTGCTAGAACAACGGTAGTTTCCTCGGCCGGCTCTCACCTAATTAAACCTCATGCTATTTCATTGCCTGAAATGGTTGTTGGTCGTTTATCTAGGTTGATTCAAGATCTATGGTCCACTAGGCCCCACCTTTTGTGCCTCCACTATATTGGCCATTTTTCACCAGATGTAGCCTGGTCCTCCAAATCACGCTGTATCTATACAATGCTTCAGTCCTCTACTAAATCTGAAATTTGTAGTCCATACAGAATTGTTATGGTGATAACAAGTCCGATAAATTGTTGATGTACCATAGACAATGATTCCCCTTATGGCCAGTGTGGGGGAATGGTCTAGGACAATCATTCTTCCTGGAAGTCATTCCGAGTAGTGGTCAAGAAGAATGGCCCGCCTCTCTAGGAAGTCATTCTTTAGAAGTTCACAGTTGCGACGAGTTTCGAAGAATGGTCCATTATAGGAGGTTGCTACAAGATAGTAATTTTGATTAGGAAATGGTCTAGAAAGTAATTCCCTAAGGTAGACTCATTCTCTCCATGTTGCATTGTGATTAGTCCCGGAAGAATGGCCTAGTTAGGTGAATTGTCCAGGTTTAGCAATGAGGAACATGCATTCCCTAGGGAAGACTCATCCTCTCTAGGTTTCACTGTGATTATTGCCGGAGGAATGACCCAGTTAGGTGAATGGTTCAGGCTCATAAATCAGGGACAATTATTATTATATGCTTGGAAAGAATAGTCCAGATATCCCATGGATGATATGTTTACTTTCCGAGGGAATATGCTCTTCCAGATCCCACAAATGTGAGCAAAGGAATGGCCCATATGTCTCAATTTGTATCATGATATTTTTATGGAGGTTGATATCATATGATATGATTGTTGTGGAGTCTATATTTCTCTGGATAGTAGTTATATGCTACTATGGTGGATCTGTCCCATTGTTTGTGACTATGTGTCACTGTTTAGTATCTGTGAGCTACTAGGAGTGGTTGTGTACCACTGGATAATAGTTGTATAATACTATGAATAGACACAATTGTGTTCTATTAGATGGAATTTTTCTGATTTCCATAGAGACTACCACTAGTGTTGGAGATGATTTCCAGCTAGATTGATAGTCAGTTTGTTGATGGATAGACACTCTCTAGGCAGATTAGTTTCCTTAGAGATCCTGACATGCATGTGCCCCCTGGCGAGGAGCTTGGCGAGATAGGTAACATATTTTTAGTTATTAAATTTTTAATTTTTATATATATCATTTTTATGTGTATGTCAGAGTACTAACTTAAAGATTTGTTATGTACAGATGTGGGACCTATTCAGCCAAAAGACTTCACTAGGACCAGGTGTCTTCCTCGACTAGAGGCCGAACCATTAGGAGCAGGAGGTCTGGTAGCTGTAAGAGGACCCATAGCTAGAGAGGTTGAGAGAGTGTTGTGGCGAGTAGAGAGAAACCTCACGGCTCTCACTTGTGCAGTACCCATGGAAGAGATTGAGGACCTTCCACCTGCCATGCGACCAAATGTAGTAGGGGTTCCCAGTACGTGGGTCCAACTATTCTTGCGTCTTACGAACGTCGTTGTGCAGTACAACAAGGCCAATAGACCTAGACCTTAGATACTGTCGGACTACCTTATGTGTCACGGGCACTTTTTGTACTATGTATTTGAGGTCTTAATCCTAGCGATGTATATTGGCTACTTTTGAGGATTTCATGCTCACTTTGTAATCATGATACTATTTCTTGAACATATATATACATACATATTTTTTGTCTTATGGGTTACACTTTTACAAATGTATTTACATGTGTATGTGTGTGTTTTACTTTTACATGTGAGAAACATGCCAATATAAAACTTGATTAGCTAGAGTATCAGTTAAATGGTTAAATCTCTTAGGAACAAGAATATAAGTAATATAAAAAAAATATTGTTCTAAAAGACTTACCCTAAGGAATCGTCAGTGAAGAGTGGGATCATAAACGCGATAAATTAAATTTAACTGAGACACAACTAGTTGAGCATCTAAATAAACCCGGAGGTGAGGAATACCATGTGAGAAGGCATCACGTAGTAATTATATCATTGTATTGTATTCAGAGACATTATTGGTTGCGTCACCTAAGAAAATACCTATGGAAGATAGAAATTGGCCACCAGGTGTAAAAATCACCCAAGTTGCAGAAGAAATCCTCCGAGTGTGTCGGCTAGCACCATCTGCAAACCCAACATAAACCTATGATTCACTTGACATCTGCCATAGTGAAAATATAACATAATAACTACACATCCAAAAAAAATAAAATACAAACATGTATAAAAAAATATACATATATACAAGAAGCCACACCCAGGTGACCGACCTAAGTGTAATAATGCTTAAGGTAGAGCCCATTTCTAGGCTCCTCTAAGGAATTACCCTCGAAATCAACCATACGGTAAGCACCCTTTTCTAAGACCTCTTTCCCAATGAAAGGTATGAACCACATGGGTTTGAACTTGCCTGCCCCCAGGGGATATTTGTCTTGGTAGTAGACTAAGAAAAGATCGCCTTCGAAGAAAATCCAAGGGAGAATAGACCGATCATATTGACACTTGACCCTTTTCTTATGAACCTCGTTAGCCAAGGCTCCACCTCAATGCTACTCATCGAGCTGATCAAGATATAGAAGGTGTTCCTCAAGTGGTTTAGTGTCGGTAAATAGCTCCACTACCAAATTTAGAGAAGGGATTTGACATTCAATGGGAAAGACTACCTCCAGCCCGTAGATGAACTGAAAAGGTGAAAAACTGGTAGCAGTCTTTACAGAAGTTCGATAATCCCACAACACCAAATATAACATCAAATGCCAATTTGACTTGGCCAAATTGATTTTTCTCTAAAGAATAGTATTGAGAGACTTATTCACAAGTTCTGCCTTACCATTCACTTGCGGGTAATAGAGAGATGAATGCTACTGTTTAAACCCAAGATTTCATGTTAATTCAATCATCATTTTATTCTAGAAGTGAATTCCATGGTCAGTGACAATCTCCTTCGAGATATCGAATCTAGCTACTATCTGATTGAAAAAAAAAGGGCAGCATTTTCCCTGTCATTGTAAAAGTCAACATATCTTCGACCCACTTAGTAAAGTAATCTATTGCTATGATGATATAACGGTGCCCCCTGGAAGAAGCTAGGTGACATGTAGTGAAATCAATACCCCACTTGGTGAAGGGACCGAAAAAAATAACTGGAAACATAGGAGCAAGGTGTGCCCGCATCTTCCTATAGAAGATCTGGCATGGGTGACACTTCTTGACCGCCTTAACACAATATTTGATTAAATAAGGCTAGAAGTATCCTACGTGAAGAATATTTTTGGTTGTTTCCAACCCAGAATAATGATCGCCACATGCTCTAGTGTGGCAGGTTTTCAAAACAAGCTCTGCTTCCTCGTGAGTAAGACATTGTCGAAGAATTAAATCCACCCCTCGATGATACAAAGTTTCATCAAGGATGAGATAGTTCTGTGCTTGGTGTTGTATTCCTCAACACTCATTGCGAGAAGTAGAAGCAAAGCACTTCAAAGTTTGAAGATACACAAGTATATATCCATACCAAGGGTCCGAAGATATGATTAGAAAATATCTCCATTAATTGGTGACTCTTCATATGAAACATCACCACTTTCGACTATAATTTCTGAGATTAACTTTATGAAGACCAAGGAATTTTTATATTTTGCCAAAATGAAATCCAAGTTAAACTCTTAGAGGATAACTATCCACTGACTAAATTTTCCATCGATGACACATCACATTAACACATATTGAAAGGGGTTGACGAAGGCAAAAACAGTGGTCTTGCAAAGTAATATATAGTGACAGAACCATTGGACAACGTGAACAATTGCCAAAGCAATTTTTTCAACATGCGAATAGTTGAGTTCCAACCACACTAGGCCGCGACTAAGATAATAGATAGCGTGCTCTTCGAGCACATCATCCTCTTGTACCAATACCATGCCGATTGTGGACTCTGCAACAACCACATATAAAAAGAAATTATTTTCATAATTAGGAGGCCTGAGCAGAGGGGAAGACGTCCTAGCATGTTTCAAGGCATCAAAAGAGCGTTGAGTTGCTTCGTCCCAACAAAATGGGACTCCCTTTTTTAAAATACGCATGAAACCTTTCATAATATCGACATAATTAGCGACAAAACGCCGAAGAAAGTTTTCTTTCCCATGTAAACTCTAAAGTTGGGGAATCATGCACAAGGGAGGAAACTGAACGATTGCCTCAACCTTGAGAGGATCGACCATGATCCCTTTTGTTGACACGATGAAACCTAATAAAAGACCTGATGTCACACAAAAAATGTACTTGTTTGGATTCAAGTGAATCCGATAGTAGCGACATCACTTAAATATTAGTCGTAAATGGGTGGCATGATCATATCTCTTGCGAGAACTTGATGCTATATCATCTAGGTACACCTCGACTATGTGTTTGAGGTCTTGAAAAGAGAACAACATGGCTCGTTGAAAAGTAGCCAGGGATGATTTTAGGGGCTAAATTTCTCTCATGGGCTAATTTTCCATGGTTTTTCCAAAAACAAGATTCACTATTTTAAAAATGATTCACCCAAATTCTATAGGATAAAATTATTTTACCTTAAAAATCGCCAAAAATTTATAAAAACTAAACAAAATCCTTAGAAATTTGAATATTTTTACAAAAATATCGCCAATCATTTATAGTTGGCATATGAAGGATTAGTAAGATTCACCAAGGTTTCTACATTTTAAAATAAATTTCCATCCTTAAAATCATCCATGAAAGTAGCTCCAACATTCTATAGGCCAAAAGGAATTTTTGAATACACAAAGGTACCCCTAGGAAAAATAAAATTCATTTTATGTTGGTCCTCACGTTTGATTTGAATTTGATTATACCTCGAAAAACCGTCCATGAAAGAAAAGACCTTGCAACCCGCACACTCATCGACAATATGATCAATAAATGGGATTGGAAAATTGTCTTTTAGGAAAGCTTTGTTCAAATTGTGGAAATCCATGCAAACATGAATCATGCCCTGCTTCTTGTTGAAAGGAACCAGGTTTGATACCCATTCCGTCAATTGTACGGGGTAGATCAAACCAGCTTTGAGGAGTTTCTCTACCTCATCCTTTATCGTTGCTTCTTTTCTAGGATTGACCAGGAGAAGGTTCTGTCGGACTGGTTTGACATCAGGATAAGTAGTGATTTCCTTTTCAACAATTTGTGGGTCGATGCCTGGAATTTCCTCGTAAGACCAGGAAAAAACGTCGCAAAACTTCTTAAACAAATCGATGTAGATTTGAATCTCTGTGGGGGAGAAATACGCTCCAACAAAGACATTCTCCACAACTCCATGGGTTTTGGAGATATCAATAGGAATCATTGTAGCAATACTGGCCATGTTTCCCTCGGTGTATATTCCATGCATAGCCAGAGGGTTAATAGGACAAAGGCTATATCCACTCATGGTCGTAACAAAATCTCTTGCCTCTGTCTTCTTGAGCTTGGGAAGAAAATAAGATCTATGGTGAATATCATCCCAAGTTTTGTCTGGACTAGTCATTGCCTCTAGAATTTCCTCGTCAGAGGGAAAGACTAAGTCTAAAGGGTCTTGAGAGGCGAAATTTTTTTGAGCCCAAATAGGGTCAAGAAAAATATCTAGCTCCTATGGGGGAGCCAGATCAGGGTTGGTCAAGGCTTGTTGGACAACATTGTATGCAACCTCAACAACAGATAATGACATGGCCATGCCAAGGTGCCCTACCCCTTCCATCGAATATGATGGGGAAGGTAAATTCCACGGGTTGTGAAAGTAGCTCGTTTTAAATTATGACACTTGAAAAATTGCAGCCTTTGGCTGGTCATGGATAACCAAAATAAACCTTACATCATTGGAAGGCGACGTACAATCGAAAGTTCCCATCAAAGAAGGAAATAATATGGCACCTAAGTTGACAGTGCCTGGCTGTAGATTATCAATCATCGGGACCATGGATGCCCCTTATGAAGGGTCACACTGGAAGAAGGACATCTAGTCTATGGTTATAATCCAACCTTCATGCGGAAAGAATAATACCTAAAAAATGGTGGCTACAACCACATTCATTGCGTAAGTCCAACTCCGTCCTAACAAAATATTGTAGTCAAGAGGTGCATCAACTACTTCTACCTTGACACACACATTTTTACCCTCCAACTGCATGGGAAAAGAGGGAATTATACCGTGTGGTATGAATGATGGACCACTAAATCCATAAGCAACGTAGGCGATGGAGACAACTTAGTATGGCCAATGGCCCTCCAACATGCTAACGACATCACGTAATTCGAGGCACCCTCATCAACCACTATACGAAAAATGTTCTTTGTTAATGATTTCATGGTGTAAGCCACTACTACCTGGAAGGATACATGGTGAGGAAGACGAGGTTTAAGTTGAGTCAGATCAAAAATGATCATTCCTGAGTTATTGGGTTCTGTCGCTCCCAAGGCAGACAACAATGATTTTTTTCATGAGGGGTAACTCTGGATAACCTCCAGAGCAGACATAGCACAATAGGTCTATTCCAAATCCTCCACGATGGACTATTTCTAAGCATCCCTCGCATTTAGTTTATGAGAATCCTTTTTCAACACACCTTTAGGGATGTGAGTCATTGTCTCTCCCATTGTCTTCTCAATTTGAAGAGGAGTCAATGGGTTGGAGGCCTCTTTTCTCTTCTCAACAGATTTTGGAGTTCTGTAGTCACAAGTCCTTGTTGATAAATGATCCTCTCCATTCATCATGTAAATGTTTGTGGCTAGGTTGTTTGGATTAAGTGTGAGGGGTACATGACTGCCCCTAGCCACACTCATGGATGCGGATGCTTGAGCCATATTTTACCCTTGTGGAAAAGGGTTTGTCAAAAAAACATGTTTTTGTTGTGCTAGTGGATTTTGGGATTCCGCAAGCCGAGGGCATAGGTGAGTTAAGTGGTCATATGTGCAAAGATTACATGGAAACTTCACCTTCCTCTTTTCAATTTTTCCCTCGTCAACATTGTTAGAAGATTTTTTATCCCCCTTACCCTTCTTTTTTTTCTATTTCTTCTTTCCCTCGATCCATTGGTTAGCCTTGGGATTTGTCGATTTCACATTGTGTACATCCGATGTCTGGGTTGTGGGGGAGGATGAACTAAGAGTTTGACTGGCCACAGTCTATTGAATCGATAATTGATGTCATTGATTAGACAACAAATATGTGGACTTTCTTTGTGCTGAGACCACTATGCTATCAGCATGGGGCCCAAACTTTTGTTTGGCCTTGTTGAGAGTTGATCATGGCACATCGGGTAAGATCTTGTAAATCATGCCAGGCTAAGAGTAAATCAGTTCTAGCTGTTGGGATCTCATAATAGCCTCTTCTTCAGAAAACACCCCGGACGTTGCTACATCTTTGGACACACAAGGAACTAAAGAATTTAAGAACTAGTCAAGAAAAAATGTAGGAGGGACCTTGACTTTAATCAAACTCTTTCGTCGTTTCCATTCTCGGATATGATCTGAGATATGGTAGACTTTAGTCTTCTCAAATTTGGCCAACAACTCAGTATCAACATCATATATCACTAGCAACTGAAAATGGTTCAAGAAAACCATAGTCAGGTCATTAAAGTAAGAATACTTTGAGCTATCGAGCTCGATATACCATTTCGTTGCACCCCCTATAAGAGTGCGTTGAAATAAGTGCAACTGAACGAAGTCATATTTCAACATGTTAGATGAGCACCACAAGTGAAAATTCATCACGTGACCACCTGGATCTTCGCCAGGCTTGCCCTCAAACTTAGGGATGTTGAAAGGAAATTTATTCGGCATGTGGGGCCAACACAGATCATGAAAAATCAGGTCATTTAAAAATCTTGACAAGTCTGGAAAATGCAGGGTTGCCAGAAAGGGTAGTCTTGGTTGCAAAGTATTTACATGAAAAGAGGGGCCTGGATTTTAGTTGGCACCAGGCTGCTAAGAAAATTTGGATTGTTAGCCAGGGTTTTGGTAGATGCCATGATGGCCCTATCCAGTGAAAGGGATTTGTGTCTGATGTTTTATCGTCGAATGGTTCCCGAAATTAGATAACATGGATTGAGCAATGATTACTCCATGCATAATGTTCTTCAGCCCTTGGTTGGGGATGCCCCTAGCCGACCCTCCGAGAATAGGTATCGAACTTTTCCCAACGTTCCACATAGTAAGGGATGGGTTGCCCCAGATCGACATCCCTTGCGAGGGAATTGAGCCCTTCCAAGGATTCCAAAGACCTTGTGTGGAGTAGACTCATGTCATCACTCCATGTGAAGGAATGAAGCCTTACACAGGGTTTTTTTGACTAAAGATGGGGTTTCCCCTAATCAAGAAAGAAGATGAAGTGAAAGTGTTATTTCCAAATGCACCAAACAAGAAAATGACATTGAACCCATCGAAATAATTTAGGATGAAGGTCCCTGAATCCCTCCACTAAACAAACTATAGCTAGCACTAGGCTCAATTGGCTGCTGAAATGCGTCACCAAGTGAAGGGGATGGAGAGGGTATATTACTCTTGCCGTAAATAATAGCATTGAATGGGGTAGTGGTGCCCACGAAGAGTCCTTGCAAAGGAGAATTAGAGATCCCTTCTCCCAAACCCATGGTATGTAGGGTAGAGTAAGTAAGAACTGAGTTCGAGTCAAAACTAGGCATCCCATATGAGAAGGGAGTGCCTGATGCATTCTGAATGAAGGTAACAATGGTTGAAGTCATCAAAGGAATCAAAACATTGACTGAAGTTGTGGGTGTCGGGACAACCATGGTCCTGACAGGCGGAGGTGTCGGAGGAGGTACGATTCCCCCTCCAACAACATCCATAATGGGAGTACAAGGACTCCCTCACAAAGTAGCAGCATGTGCTTCCATCACCTCTCACCGAATAAATTGGCATTCAGGTGAAGTCATCTCGGGGGGGACTATCTTAATTAGAAGAAACACCAACAAGTCGATGATCAGAGGATTTGTTGGCCTGAAACCTTTAGTCTCAAGGTAAGAAATGATGGATTCCTCTAGGGATGGAAATTATTCTCTTCGAGTTAGCTTGGGTACAGTTTATTGTGGCTTGGTAGCTTCAAACGATCCTTCTTGATCTAGCTCATGCCTCAATGGTGGCAGAGTTGGCTCCAAAGTAACCGGTGATAGGCCTTGAAGCCTACGCAACTGGCAATTTTTTTGATCTTTCACTTTGTGAAATGATCAACCGACACTGTAAGATTTAGCTAGTATTAATCACAGAGCACACACTAAAAGTTCCTAAAGACAAATCAATAAGACAACTAACTAGTGGGAAGGATAGTTACACGAATCGACACTAGAGCAACTTACCGGTGCAAGTGAAACTCAAGCACGGAAGCACCCTTCGGGTATACTCTACAAGGCATGATCTGATGTCTTCCCTAGGTACCATGATATACCCCTGCAGTCTCCTGTGTAAGTCTGTAAAAATAGTCAACTAGGTTTCCAGCTCACAGTCAGTCACCAGGAGGGTATAGTCGATAGTTGGGTTGATCATAATGAGTAGGATAACAAGTATGAAGCCTTTCAAGGGTACAAAAGGCACTTGGTCTGGAATAAAAATAAGGATCTTGAATGGATTCAAGGTCCACGAGGCTCCATAGTCAAATTAAATTAGTGTAATTCCCAAGAAAGACCCTCAATATACAATCCCCACTACATTCGGTTCGACTTTGGAGGGGTTATCTCCTCTACCTTTCCTTACACGACCTCATTTTTATCCCCTGTGTTAGAGGGGGGGCCTAGATAACTCTTACGAAGATGGAATTTAGAGACTCCTTATCTCAGACTCCAATGTTTGTTTTAAATGACCTTGAAGAGTTTCCTCTTCACACCTATTTCACGACCCTAAAATCCTAAACTAGTTGGTGAACCCTACAAACAAAAATTCTAATAGATTTTAAGTTAAGCATTAATTTTAAGGGCTTGATTTATTCAAAGGAAATGAATGTGCAACTGGTGGTGTTTGGAAGAGATAAAAATAGGAGAAAAATTTAGAGCATTAATAAGATAAAGCAAACTAGATGCTTCAAATTTTAAAGAAAAATCTTGTGATTCTTTGTGGATACCAACTTTTCAAAACAATGTTTCGAGATACTATAACCAAAAGTTTCCTAAAAGAGTTTTTTCATTTAAATATG